>JAZHYW010032993.1:0-22360 GCA_037355805.1 Ixodes ricinus | reverse complement strand
GTGCACACAATTATACCACAATTGAGACCGGTGGCAAATGTTGCGCAATTTAAGAATTATGTCATTATTTTGGTTTTTGGACAACTTGGTCGACAGAAAATATCGCTTGCTTATAACGTGTAGGTAGTAAAATAATGGGCAAACATTTAAACTTGAAAGACAAAAAAATAATCAACGGTATTGTCAATACCAAAAGTAAAAAGAAAACAAAGTTGCAAGTACAGGATCTTGCGAAAACCAGACGTGAGTTGAAGAAAACGAAAGGGAATTTTTAAATTGGAACAAACCATTTCTTTATTATTCTAATACACTTATATCCATTTTAAAATATGTTACTTGTTTAATATTGATCTCAGCTTGGACATCAACTTTTCTTGAGGCACGTGGTAAGATGTTATTGTAAAATCTATGAAATTCACGCCGGTCTGATAACCAGCATCAATAGTTTATGTGCATTTATGAACTGTGTGTGCAAGTTGTGTAACCGTTGATAGAGCGCGTCTGAAACCATGTAGACCCACAGAAGAAAAAACTAGTTCCTTCTAGTGATGAACAATATACCTAAAATGGGTTCGAAAAATCACCTACTGCTGCACGGAAGAGACACAGGACAGTAGATACTAACACCATGAACAGCTCCTCTTTTAAAATAGGATGTGCCAGTTTTCTATCGTCAGGAATTTCCGGTAGTTAACTGTTATTCGTGTCACCTTCTTTAGCCATGACAATGATTTTTTCAAGCGACATTTTATAAAACCACTTTGCACAGCGAACACAGATTAGAACTGTGCGTGAAACAGGAAAAGATGGCCTCTAAAACATGTTTGAACAACTTTATCTGCGTATCATCCGCGTGACAACTTGTACTATTTTTTGTAATAAAAAAAATTGCATTATTCCGTGTTTGCAACTGGCTGACGAAAGATTGAGCTCTCGCCTGAATGTTCAATATAAGCGCAGGTTTTTTTCCGCCAGGACTTTGTCTATATTTATAAAGCGATTATCTGGGAGCATTTGCTAGTTGTCCTTTTAACTGTACCTTATCTACGCAGCATGCCTGTTATCACCTGTTTTCGTTCCTGCGAACAATTTACTAAATAAGCTAGGCACTTTTTAAGTGATGTTTATTCGCCTTGCTGATGACGTAACGTAATCGCTAAAGTACTTCACTCAAATATTCTTGAGTACTTTCCTTTCAACGATGAATATATAGGGTTCTGCGAGGCGCTGTTGGATTCACATTATTAGTCAACGGGAAACAAATATGTAGAAAGTGAAGGGAAGTGACGTTTCTGACCACAGCGGTCTTATCTGGCTTATAAAAGGGATATGAGAAATCATCAGCGAGGAGGTCAAAAATAAAACACGTTTTGGTGTGACGCAGTGACGTCCGGAGAGCAAGGGGCGAAGAGAAGTAAATTAGAACGTAAGGACAGCGGGAGCGTTGAAACCTTGACAATCCACGAGGTAGGCGAGGGGGCCGTGAGTACGCGGGAAAAGCGGCGAAAAACCTGGTGCAAACTGTACTGGCCAGAAGTCCGGTAAGAAATTTTTGTTTTTGAGGCTAGGGTTGTTTTTTTGTTTTCATTAGGTATTGTGCGTGGGATCTTCTGTCTGACAACACTAATATCAAAATAAAACTTGAAACTCGTAAAGAACAAACGAGCTCTGCATATTTGATTTGGTCGGAACGAGGATTAAAATGAGCAGCCCTTTAACTCAGAGGCAAGTAGTGCTTTCTTCTGCCTTAAATACTTTAAATGCGCAGAAAAAGCAAAAAAATATATATATATATTTGCTCGCCAAGTATGGCAAGTCAATCTCATATTTTGCAAGGTGAATGCCTCCTTTATACGCACGAAAGGTTTTCGTTTTATACCATAGTAGCAGTAGTTACTCCCCTTTGATCATTACGTTATTTGCAGCTTAGGGCGCATTTTACCATATGAAAAATTTGCGAGTATGTATGCATCTTTCTCGTTCCATCAGTTTGTTTCCCTCAAGAACTTAGGTCATTAACCTTTAACTAATTTATTATTTATATGAAGCTGACATGACGGTGCGTGTTTTTTTCTTCTTTTGGCTTACCAAAGGGACACTGCAAACACTAATCTCGAATTCGCATAGAAAGCACACACTGGCCTTTGTGTTGGAGCGCAGTCTGGGCACCACTACGGCATCATCACGGCAAAACGTATTGGGCACATCATATTTTCTACTCAGATCTTGGCGGGGATCTCTCGCTTAGGCACCAGGCCTTATTGGCAACTGTATTGATCCCACTAGTGTGCCACTCAATTACGTTCTGTCCTGCTTTAGAAATATTTGATTCATTTCTTTCTCGTGAACCAATGCCTACCCTTTAACAGCTAAATTACTTATAGGCTTTCCCTACTCTAAATTATGTTGATATAAGACTTGCGTCATCAATATCGCCTTATGCTTTAAACTTCCCATGATTTTCTCGGAATTCAATCCTGGATCCACTGATTGAAAGCCAGTAACCCTACCACATAACCATAAGCTGTTTCAACGCCTAGTAAATAAACCGCATATCTTAAAGACATTTAGACATATCAGTCTTGCAGCGCCCATTGGATGTCTGCAGTTGCGGTGATGCCATATCAGACCACACAGTTTACCGCGTCCGCTAGAGAACATATAAATGTACATTAATAAAAGATTAAAAAGGTTCTTTCACCTAAGTTTTCTGTATGTGTCTTAACTTCCCACTAGGTTTTGGAACACGACATTGCACCTTCAGTACTAAATTATCAAGTTATTAGACGATGAGTAACCGTTGTACCGGATGAACATCGTAATAATGAATGACTTGTTTCTCTCTTCCATCGGTCATTGCATAAACTCTTTTCTCCCTCCCCTTCCGTTTCCCGCATGTCTGAGAAGCTCACTGTAACTGCAGCTGGTGTTTCTGAAACGCATCGATAACCTGAATGTATCTCCTGCCCCGGGCATTGATGCAATTTGTGCCAAAATACTAAAAAATTTGAAAGATGTCTTCAGCTTCTTTCTTCAGCTAACCTTTAACCGGTTATTGTCTGAAAGTTGCAATCCAACGGACAGGAAGATAGGCCGCATAAGTTATCGTCCAATATCGCCCACATGCCTAGCATCTAAACTTTGGGAGCACATTGTCTTTTCTAACATCACGAATCACTTAACCTGTAACAACTTTTTCTCCCAAAATCAGCATGGATTTTCGCCAGAGTTATTCCCGCAGCACCCAACTATTTAAATTATTGCACGACCTGCACACTAACCTTGATTCACAGTCCCAAACGGATGCAATGCTCCTAGACTTTTCTAAGGTGTTCAACCATATTCGTCCTCTCCGCCTTCCTCTGAGCTGTTACAAATAAATATTGATTCCTTAACCTTTCTTGGATTTGCAGCTTTCTTTCCTCGAGAGTCAAACACACAGTCATAAACGTATTAGAATCTAACCTTACTAATGTCTTATTGGGTGTCCCATAAGGCAGTGTCCTGGGTCCCCTCCTGTTCTTGATTTTAATGAACGATCTACTACATTCTGTCTCCTCTAACACACGTCTGTTCGCCAATGATTGTGTAATCTATCGCCAAATGAAGTGCACTAACGATCCTCCCATTTGCCAGAATGATCTTGAAAGCGTACCCAAATGAGCGCAAAGTCAATGGTTAATGTTAGTAAGTTACCCCAAGCGTAAGTTCATTTTTTTCTCGGAAACTTTTCCCCGTTTCCTGTTTTAATAATCTCTGGGAGCACAAAAACCATCGATGCAGGTTCAATCCGTGTCAAATACTATCAACCCCATTGGCTCCTCATGTGTCTTGGACTAACCACATTGGTAAAATGTCAGCCGAGGCTCCCAAAACTGTGGTACATTCATGCGCTGCCTACTCCGACTCTTCCTGTCATGCAGCTGGCTGCCTGCGGCAGTACCTTGTACGTCCGAATAGGAGTGCAACAAGCCATTTCCAATCTCCTCATCAAACGTACTGGGCTAACCGACGAGAATCCACCCAGAATCGAGCTGCACGTTTCATCCGGTCATGATGGCAAGTCGCCAGTGTCAGCGAATCGCCGCCCTCTCCGGTCCTCCCCATCCTCTGGCAATAATCGCCTGCAACGTCCTGGTTTAGTTCGATCTCGGCATAACTGTTGTTATTGCCACCCTCAACTCGGATCAAACTGCATCTTAGGCCGCCATTGGTCATCTCGAACGCCCATTTTAACTTCCTTAGTGTACGCCGCATCCCCCTTGCCTCACCGTCACTTTAAACAACTGATTGCTTCCACTTTTGCCGTAATGAATGGAACGATCTTGCCGGACAACGCATATCAACATCCCTGATCCTACATCTTTTTAGAGAGTGCAGGTGTCATTCAATTAAATATGTAGCAGCTACGATCATTGTGTGAAAGTAGCGGGCCATGACTTAGTCACAAATGTTTAATCGTTTCCCTTTTGCTGTTAAATATTGTATAATATTCTATGAACGTGTGTTCTTTTTCTAGCCATTCCTTTACAGTAAAGCCTACTGCGGGCCTTTAAGGGATAAATAGGAGTACTGAATGAATATAACAAATGAGTGTCACTCTCTGAGCAAACTTTGGCGATAGTTCATCTACGTAAGGTACAAGATACATGGGATACACGAGGGGCTGATATAGCGTCAAAGCTATCGCCGTGACTTGGTGCGGGATCATACAAGACTGCTCTTTTTTGTAATTGTTCATGACACAGTTATATTAACATATGTTGTTAAAAACGTGACCATATTGTATGGACATCTTGTTTACACAAAACTCCATGACAGGGACAGTGCCTTTAAGTGTCATAACTGACCCGACGTTTTTCTGGTCTTTTTTTGTAGTTTATGCGAACGAATGCATATTCTGTTACATTCCTTTTGCTTCGCTTTTCTTCCTTTGTGTGCCCCTCGAATTCCCCATCCTGCCGTGTCTGGCAACTCTGTGCCTTTCACCATGATCCGCCCTTTTATTTAAATGTGAGCTCAGAGATACCAGGGAAGGTACGCAGTTCATAAGCGTAAGCCCATTCCGCACATTTTATTGAGCCACCTTCGTCTCGCAGTTTATTATCCCAATCATCGCGACAGCTAAACAAATTCAGACGCAAGGCAGCATCATTTCTTTGTACGTAAATCTCTACGTTTCAAAGGTAGATAGGACACCTAAAGCAAAATTTCTTCAATTTCAGCAGTTAAAGGGGCTTGTCTTTCAACGTTTTGTACTTCACACTACGCCATTCTTGCAAACTGGTCGCAACATATTGACGAGAGAAAACGTGATATATCATTTAAGGTGTAAAGTTTTCTTTGAGGGTGCGAAGAGTTGGGTATTACCCATTTAAAACAACCCCCGTCGTTTAAGTAGAGCAACTTCCAAAAAAGGTAACAAAATAAAACTGGAGTAAATAGAGAGACTTAGTTAAAAACAGCCCTATTGTGATTACATGTTTGCCATTTTTTTGTTTTTTTTTTTTTGTTCGAACGATTGCAGAATGGAATAGGCTTACGGAGGTACAAGTGTGTTGTTTGAATGAAGATGCGTTTGTTTGCAATCTCTATAAACCCTCACTCCGAAAAGTGTGTGCTATTGCAGCCTTGTCCCATATAAGACACCCCAAATTTCAGTTCGACGTAGAGCGCACTATAGTCAATTGAGCACGGCCCTACTTTTACGAGGGGCTTGAGATCGGTGAGATATACCTCATTAAACAACTAAAATACGTATCAACGACGAAAAAAAACGGGTGTTTTGCAGTAAGGCCAAGAAAACTTCGATTATTTTTTTTTTGAGTCAGTAACATGTATATTATGTGTCTTAATAAGTTGTACCACTCGGCTATCAAGTCACTCGTGAAAGTTGGCACCGTCGGTTCGACGTCAGCGTCGGTACGTCGAACTGAAGTTTTGGGGTGTATTATAGGGGACAAAGGGTGTACTAATACACCCTTTTTCAGGCAGTGCTCTTGCTATGACACCCATGGACACTGCAAGGTAATTATTGAATTAAAAAAAAAACTGCTCGACAACCTAGAAGAACAGCTGCACGTAAAGATTGCGCATGCGGCGTTTATGTTTTGCTACGTAGCTTGAACTTTACTTTGCTCAAATAAAGTGTTGAGGATGCCAAGTCATGCTAAACACTGTCATAGCCTTGTCCCAAGCAGTGCGAGCCCCGGTGAGGCGGCAATCGAATAGCTGATTTTACTCAAAGAGACAGTAATATGTGCACCAATCTCGCTAAAATTTATTTAGACACTCGTGGAAATGAAGCGTGCTGGTTAAGTTACGGTGTTACAGGAGAATAACATAGAGGACGAAAACCGGACGACACGTTTCGCTATTCTCCTGTAACACCGTGATTTAGACATTTTGAAGAATTAAGAACAGCGCGAACAAGACGAAGGACAAGAGGAGACATAGACAGACAGAGCGCTGACTCTCAACTGAACTTTATTGAAAGGCAACACATAAAAATTGCCGTGAATAAATAGGACACAACTCTTATCGCCTTGTCATGCACTATAACTGTCATATCACGTGCCCCCAGGAACGCCAGTTTTTTTATCAAACAGAGCGATTGAGGGCGCACTTACGCACACGTCATTTTAACGTCGAGATATGTGGTACGCCCCTGCAATCTCCCTCGTTGTTTGCTGTCTACACCCCCAGGATGACTGTGTCTCGTAACATCGGTTCACACCCACATTTGTCACAATGAATGGCAAGACTGTCCGAGGGCGATGACCTCATCGAGAGCGCGTGCTCTCTTAGCCTATCATTTATACATCGCCCTGTGTGCATAGTACGTACACTCTGTTACATGACAGGGTATCTGATAAACGACACCCTCCCTTCACTGTACCAACTCTTTTCTGTGTTACTTTGTACATGCGTGACTCATTCTGTTTACCATGATCTACTCTCGCACGTAACCTTCCCAACTTCGATGGGGCTAAGAACGCCTCCGGGACGTTGTGTCTTTGCGCCACTTTCTTCAGCATTTGAGTCACCTTATGTATGTACGGTAGAACAACTGGACTTACTTCAGGCTTCTTACTACCATACTTGTCCGGATGTTTCAGTGCCTTAATGAGACCCTGCCACATCCACGAGAAGGCCGTGCGGATACCCCCCCCCCCCCACCTTAATTAAGCTTTCTACTTGGAATTAAAAAAACTACACCTCATCCCATGTGGACACGATTTAGCGAAGGCCGTCTTCAGGCAAGTTACGGCGATGCCCCTCTTCACCACCTTGGAATGACTTGAATCGAATGACAGCATTCTCCTCTTACTCCTGGGACGGTAAGACCAGCACAAGTGGTCATCTGTATAAGTAAGCTCTAAGTCTAGGAACTGTGGGCTCCCACATATCAGTTCTAATTCTTTTGTAAATTTTAACCCACCTGAGCATGACCTGAATACCTCTAACATTTTACTTATGACCCCGCCTTTCTGCCTGTCGGAACACCACCAGGTAATCAACTACGTAAGGCTATTGCTTCACACTTTCACGTTATATCCGCCTAAGAAAATACAAATGCTGAAACTGCTCTCTGCTACCTCTAGAAACTGCTATCAACATGAAAGCGGCCAGGAGAAGGGAGGGGGGGGAACTTTCTGTGCTGCAATACGATTTATTTTTTTATCGCACGGAGTCCCTCTACCTTATTGCCAATACCAGCGGCCTGTGTCTTGACCTGTCAAAGGCTTCTTCGGGTATTCGTTTTCCGGAGCTGACCTAGTTTTAGGCGTCTCAATCCAGTGCTTCGCAAACAAACCTCTCGCAAAACCCCAGAAGGCCTAGCACAAAAAGCGCGCAGCGAATCATGGTCGAGCCCTTATGCTTCTCCTTGCCTCAGCAGCTTCCGCCCCGTGACAATGAAGAGAGTGAGCTTGTGAGAGAAAAAGTAAGATTGTGTGTGTGTGTGTGGAGCACTTGTTTTCCTGCCCTCGCCCGCACTGTTTCGCCTGGCGCAGCCAGTTTTATATATCTCGCACCTGGCATTCATTTCGGCGCCGCGGAAGGATGTTTTGCAAAATGCCTTTAGATCAGCTCTCCACATAATTTGAAGTTTTCACTTATTTACAGAGCTGTAAATTTCCGGCAAAATCCGGCGGGGTTTGTACGCAAAAGCCCACGTCATCACGTGACGCGCTCCGCGCCATTACCGCCGCATTGCTCCTTCCATTGCTGTCGCCCCTCACACAACGACGTTATCTATGGCAAGACGGGTTATTCTCTGTCGCCCACTCCCGTCACCGCTGACCGCCACCACAAAGAAACAGCTCCGCAATCGCCGACGCAACCACTTCGGGATTCTGGAAGGTTCTCCGGAGCGTCTACAAAGAAGGCGCGGATCGGGCGGCCCGTGCTCAGTTCTTCCCCCACACCCTAAACAAAGGGTGCTTTCTACACCCTTTGTCCCTTATAATACACCCCCAAACTTCAGTTCGACGTACAGAGCACTATAGTCGAAGAGACGGCCCCAAATCTTACGGGGGCTTGATAACGGAGTGATATAACTTGTTAAACAGCTAAAGCAAGTATCAAAGACCACAGACAGAAAACACTGAGGTTTTGCAGTAGGGCAAACAATACGATTATTTCTTTTTGTAGACAGTAACACGTACGTTAGCTATTTTAACAAGTTTACCACACGGCTTTCAAGCCTCACGTGAAAGTTGGTAGGGTTGGTTCGACGTCACTGCGCTGTGACATCGAACTGAACTTTGGAGTGTATTCTAGGGGACAAAGGGTGTAAGAATACACCCTTTTTGTCTGAGAGTGCAATGCCAAACATGACTAGAACAGGCAAGCCTTGCTCTCCCTTCGAGGAGCGGGCATGGCAAGCGCGACGCACTGAGCATGCGCGGACGGAAGGCCGCAGCGACACGAGAACGCACGAAAGGCCTAAGTGCTGAAGATGGGAAGACCCCGATGTCATCGACTAAATGCAAATATATTGGAGCACACTTTTCAACAATGAAACAGCTGTCGCTGCAAATCGCAGCACGCTTTGTGTGGCCATTTTAGAGCGCAGCTCTTAGGCGCCCGTTCCCGGGTCTCGCGGCTTCGGCGCCGCCGTCGGCGTAACCGCGCTAAATTTAGCGGGAAACTTTACGTCACGTAATCTCAACACCTCTTCAATTCCCCGCTAAATTTAGCTGGAAAAATGACGCCACGTGACTTGGTGTCATGCCACCTATGAACAAATTCAGTTTGTCCGCTAGATTTAGCGGGCAAATTGACGTCACGCGACCTCAACAGCAGTTCGATTCGCCGCTAAATTTAGCGGGGAATTGAACTGCCGTTGATGTCACTTGGCATCAATTTTTCAGCTAAATTTAGCGAGGAAACTGTGAGAGCAGGAGGATGGGAGGGTGCACAGGAGGAGGAGTGGAGGGTACGGAAGAGGAAGAGGAGGAGGAGAGGAGGAGGAGGAGGAGGGAAGGATGGATGAGGAGAGGTTAAAAGGAAAAGGAGGAGAGTAGGTAGAGGAGAGAGGAGGATGAAGAAAAGAGGAGGAGGAAGAGGAGGAAAGGAGGAGAGGAGGGAGGAGGAAAAAAGGAGGGGTGGACGAGGAGCAGAGGAGGAAGGAGGAGGAGAGGGTACGGAGAAGGAGGAGGGATACCCTCGTCTCCGTACCCTCCCGTCCTCCTCCTCAAGAGCTCCGCTCTAATTTCGCGTTACAGAGATTTGTAAACGTCTTTCATTTTTGCAGTTTTCTTTTAAGTGTGCGGCCAACTGTGTTTGCACGTCACTTGCAACGTGAAACCCACCTGAGATCATCGAGATCAGCAAGGGACATTCCGACGAGCTCCATCGGCTCGGCGCAGCGGCCGACGACCTTTCCTTTGAGTTCTGCACGGAGCAGCCATGAGATGGTGTGGTTGCACACAATCGGGTTACCTGGAAAAAAAGGGGGGGGGGAGAAACTTTTGAAATTTATTTTTTTAACATCCTAGGATCACTTTCTCTCAAATGCTGTTATTAGTTTAAAAAATGACCTATTTACGAGACGGGAGCAACTAGGCACTAAAACCCTCCCTACTTTGAGTGAAGTACCGAGAAATTTCGTTTTTAACTCGAGTATACAAAAGGTGGTTATATGAACATGCACTATACCAGGGTGGCCAAGTTGCAGTCTCGCGAGCCGCGTGCAGCTCTTCGCGTGTTAGAGTGCGGCTCCCGGCTCGTAGGCTCGTTCACACGCTTGCAACCGAGTGCGACCGACAGAGATAAGACCGGTTTTAATCCTCTTACGACGTCTTAGGACCAGCTCCGCAGCAGCGCGCCCGGTCCTAAGATGTCGCAAAAGGATTAAAAACCGGTTTTGTTCTTTCTCGGTCGTGCTCGGTTGCAAGAGTGCGAACGTCTTAGCAGGTCAGCCGGATTCTGCACTGTACTCGACCGAATTTACCATACGCTTACTCTAATTGCTGAATACCGGCTTTTCATCGGCCAAAGCCATGAGAATATTCACGTGAGGTTGATAAAACTCCTTTTCGGGCAAACTCCGAACGCTTTTCGACGCTGCCGTCCGATCGAGCCAATCAACCGGTGCCAAACGTTCATCGATATTTGGCGCTCGTCTGGTTTGCGCGTTTCCCATCAAAGCGCAAGAAATCACACAAGGTTCCCTGCCGTTTTCCTACAAATGACCAGCGGCTGCCGTGACGCTGCCCTTAGCAACAAAAGATTATACTTCAAATACAATAACCTATTATTTCGTGTTTCTTTTTGTGCCCACATTCAATATAAGTCTTAATATACTACAGAATATTCCAATGCATTAAAAATAGTCGAAACACATGCTCTAAGTGCATTAAAATGTGTATGAAAAGTGTAACTTAATTTATATTTACAAGTATATTTTATATGCATTTTGAATGCATTGACAGTATTAAGGCATTTTAGTCTTTTGCATATTTTATATTTTCATGTTCTTCCAAAACATTTCAAGCGAATTTAATCTACATTTACAAAACATATCTGGAATAAATTTTGGAATGTAGTAACATAGTATTTCGGCATTTAAGCATATTTGAGATGTGCTTGGAGTTTACGTTTAGCACAGGTATTATAGGCTATTTATGAAAACATATTTTTAATAGAACTTGAAAACCAAAGAGTATATTTTTTGTTTGCTTTTATTTTATTATAATACACTTAGAATACGTTCGAATTATATATGCACATATATTAAAAGTATTAGTTTTCACTAAGGGTGCGGCCATGCGCACTGCGAGATACTAGAGAGTTTATTATTGCCTATAAGAGCAAATGCAAACACTCTTTGTTTGCGTTAGCGTAGCGTGCTCCACACTGCGCATGCGCTATACATACGCAATGCCGCCAGCATTACGTACGTACGCTCGCTATCGACTTTTGCGTGCGCACGCAGCGGTCCTCTGCGTTCCCGTCTCGTTGCAATACAATACAATAAATAAATATTGTATTGTATTGTATTGATTGCATTGATATTGTATTGTAGTGTATTGTATTGTTGCTCTCGTCGCGCGCGGGACAACGCGACACTCAGATTGGCTCGACCGAATACCGACCTTATAGACTACGCGGAGCAAAGTGCACGGGGCACATCTTCGGGTTTTCCCGCTCATTTTAGTCCAAACGGCGGTCAATTTAATCCAAGTGCCATTCAATCTAGTCCGAACGCCATTCAATCTAACCCCAGCACTACCCGATTTAATCCCGGTGTCGGTCAATTTATTCCACAATATATGCATGCACGCTTTTCTCTTCAGTGGTCGTGTTTCGTTTACACTTTAAAAAAACAAAACAAAAAAAAACGAGTACCGTAATTATTTGCAGAATAAGATTTTGTTGGGGACCACTGATATATTGATCACTATTTCGATCACTTGGTGTTCACACGACTGACATTTGTAAGCCACTTTAATTTTCTTGAAAATGAAATAGACGTTACTAAATATCGCGTGCAACTATACGGGGATTTTAATCTACCGAAAGTTGACTGGATTAATGGTCGTATTAACAGTGAAAGCTCCTGCACACGTCAAAAAGCGTCTTGTTTGTTTAACTTCATAGATTTTAACGATTTTACGCAACACAACATGTTCGCGAACTGTTCCGGTAACGTTCTTGATCTGGTTTTATCTAACATTCCTACTTCGAAAGTGGCTCGTGTAGACGATCCGCTGGTCACCCCTGATGCTTATCATCCTCCCCTTACGGTTTCGTTTTCTATGTTTCTAAGGTCAAGGGTTTCGTCTGGTGCATTACGGTACGCGTACGGCGCTGGCGATTACTTTAGGTTATACAAATATTTCGAACAATATGATTGGACTGATGTCTTACAACGCTCTGACGTAGATTCCATGGTGAATAGTTTCACAGCGGTAGTCAATGATGCCATGAACTTGTTTGTTCCCCAGTGCACCAACCGTCCAGAGAAGTACCCTAAGTGGTTTTCCAAAGATTTACGATATTACTTGAGATTAAAATTACATTACCACAGATTATATAAGAAAACGAGGCTCGGCTTATGGTATGAAAAATTTAGCATCTGTCGTGAACTAACAAAAAAGCTTCTTGCTAGCGACCAATATCACTACCGCAGGCAGATGGAGCGTAACCTGAACAAGCGACCAGAAGAATTCTGGCGCTATGTGAAAAAGCACACCACGAAGGACTCTAACAATATAACGCTGAGCAACGGGTCAGTTATCGAAACGTCCCCAAAATCTGTTTGTGAGTTGTTTTCGCATCATTTCAGTTCATGCTTTTCCAATGTCAACACCCCTATACCCGTGACATTTAATACTACTTTTGATGACTATTTACCCTTTACTAGATTTACAGTTCACGAAGTGCTTTTAGCTATTGGAAAGCTGAATTCTAAACTGTCCACAGGTTCAGATGGTATTCCCAACTTCGTTGTAAAGGATGTGGCGAAAGTTTTGCTCCTGTTCTTGAAAAAGTGTTCAACTTATCTATACAGAGTGGTATCTTTCCAGATAAATGGAAATATTCGATAGTCGTCCCGATTTTTAAGTCAGGTAATTCTTGTGATGTTAGTAATTATCGTCCTGTTTCCCTTCTCAATGCATTTTTCAAAGGTTTTTGAGAAGCTGGTGTACAATCGTTTGTATAATTATTTTAAAAGAAAGTTTGTTCTTGTACAGCACGGTTTCGTCAAAGGCAGATCCGTCGAGACAAATCTGTGCACATTTTTAAATTTTGCTTTTCCAATTATTCAGTGTCGGGGCCAAGTAGACACAATATATCTGGATATGTCCAAAGCCTTTGATAAGGTCAATCATGAGTTGTTATTGCTGAAACTCAGGGACTATGGCCTCAGTCCTGAGTACAATACCTGGTTTAGGAGTTATCTTCATAAAAGGCAGAACTGTGTAAGGGTATCTGGCTTCTTGTCTCGTCCATTCATTTCTATGTCAGGAGTTCCTCAGGGCTCAAACCTTGGACCTTTGTTGTTTCTTATTTTTATAAATGATTTGGTGTCGTCCGTAAAACACTCTCAATTACTTATGTTCGCAGATGACGTGAAGTTGTTTCGGCAGGTCACCTCAATCACTGACTGTACTTTGCTGCAGGACGATCTTCGTTCAGTGGTAGAATGGTGCAGTTCTAACAATCTTTTCTTAAATCCGCGCAAAACAAAAGTCATGTCGCTGTCGAGAAAGCGTCACAATTTATCCTATGTGTATGTTCTGGAAAATGAAACGATCTGTCGGACCACGCAGATGCGAGACCTAGGTGTTCTTGTGGACGACCACCTTTTTTTCCTTTCTCATGTAAACTCCATTATTAGCCAGTCATTACGCACGCTAGGAATAATGTCTCGCTTAACTAGATCATTTATCACTCATCACTGTCTTTTGAGATTATACAGCACCCATGTGCGTTCGAAACTAGAATTTGCATCTGTAGTGTGGAACTGCATATCTATAACAGCAAGTGAAAGTATAGAACATGTACAAAAGCGATTTGTGCGCATCATTTACGACAGATATTTTGGAAGAAAGTGTTTTTATGAATATAATTCGATTTTAGCAAAATTAACATTGGGCACCTTATGTAAAAGAAGGTCTATTCGGGATGTTCAGTTTTTACATAGGCTAATTCATAATGCAATAGACAGCCCTACTCTCCTCACCTGTGTTCACTTTCGCATTCCACTTAGAACGAACTCTAGAAATCCAAGAGTATTTTACCCAGACCTCATTCGAAATGCATCACCGGTTTCGCGTATCCAACATGTTTTAAACACGCAATTTACTGACGTCGATATTTTTAGTACAAACCTGTCTTTTGGAGAACGATCATTTTGATGCATGTGTTTTTAATTGGCATATATACATGTTTGTGTGCTTGCATGTTTTTTTTTCACAACTCTTTATTTTGTCAACTTTGTATTTTGTGTGTATTTCAAGTGTGTGTGCTTAACCCAGTAGGCTTTCGAGCTGTTGGTTAGCACAAGAGAAAAATAAACATTGATTGATTGATTGATTGATTGATTGATTGATTGATTGATTGATTGATTGATTGATTGATTGATTGATTGATTGATTGATTGATTGATTGATTGATTGATTGATTGATTGATTGATTCAGCTAATTGATGTATTTTGATTTACTATTAGCTCAAAGTAATCAAAGAGTAATTGAAATGAATTAAGCCGAATTATAGTTTAGTGGTTCAAAAATAACTCGAAGTAATCGAAAGACTAATCATATTGTCAACTAGGCTCATAAGTTCATTGGTTATATTAGCTCAAAGTAATCAAAACAGTCATCAAAATGTTATGTAGGCCGAATGAAGTCCATTTGGTCAAAAGTAACTCGAAGTAATCAAAAGAGTAATCATCATGTATATTGAGCTCATAATAAGTCAGTTGGTTTAATATTAGCTAAAAGTAAACAAAACGGTCATTACCTTGTCATTTAGGACGAATTAAAGTCAACTGATTCAATTGTAACTCAAAGTAATGAAAATAGCAATCATAATGTCAACTAGACTTATAATAAACTATTTAGTTGACGATTAGCTGAAAGTAATCAAACGGTCATCACAAAGTCAATCAGACCGAATAAAAGTCAACTGGGTCAAAGGAACTCAAAAGTCAACTGGGTCAAAAGGAACTCTAAGTAATCAAAGAGTAATAATAGTGTGGATTGATCTTGGGATAGATGAACTGGTCGTATAGTAACTCGAAGTAGGGAAGAAAGTCCCCAAAATGTCAATTAGGCCGAATTACATTTAATTCGGTCAATAGTAGTTCAAAGTAATAAAAAGAGTAATCGTAATGTCAATTGAGCTCATATTAAATAATTTGGCTGAATAATACTTGAAAGCAATCAAAAGAGTCATCACAATGTCAGTTAGTTTCTATTAAAAACTACAGATCAAAAGTAACTCGAAGTAGTCAAAAGAGTAATAATTTTAGATCGTGAAGTTACACCAGAAAACTACAGAATAGTGAGAAAAGACAGAGGAGTACGTGGTGGAGGCGTTGCAATTCTAATTAAAAATAATATTACATTTACTGTATTGGAGGACGCTGAAGCCATTGAGTCAGTATGTATCCAGATAAAACTTAACGACCGTGCCGTTGTCCTAGGTGCAGTATACAGGCCACCTAATGCTCCAGTCGACTTCTTACTCAAACTACGCGATTACATGGACTCTGCAATACGGTCTCATAGTATTTTGTTAGTGAGGGACTTCAACTTACCAGGAATAAATTGGAATAAACTCTCAGCCGGAACAGCGGAAGTGGCTAGTTGAGATCAACTACTGGAACTTGCTTTCTGTTATAACTTAACGCAAGTCGTCACTGGGGAGACACGAGTGTCTTCCACGACCTCGTTCCTACTCGACATAATCTTTTTTTCCGCCAACCAAAACGCTGCTCTTCCAAACTGCGAACTTTATGAGGGAATATCAGATCACAAAATGATAGTCATGACATTAAACTGCAAATCTTGGCACACTTGTCTGTCTATCGCGTAAAACGTTCCTTAATTTTGAAGCCACCGACGATGTTAGTATTTTAGACTGCCTTGAAAAGTCATTAGACGACTTTCAGTTACTTCACCAGACATCTGTGGGTACATACGTTTTGTGGGACTATTTTGTTAAAGTCGTTAAACACTGCATTAATCAGTTTGTGCCTACTCATACAAAAACGACAAGGAAAAAATGTCCTTGGATAACTAGAGATATCATTCAAAGAAAGAGAAGAATAAAGCGTTATCGGAAAACCTTTAAACGTAATCCAAATATCGATAAAAGGGTGCAACTTCACGCCATGAGTCATGATTTGAAAATGCTTGTGAAAGACTCGAAGAACAAATTTTATAACGTTACACTGAAAAAGTTTCTTACTGATGACCCTGCGAAATTTTGGCGTTATGTTAATCCGCGTGCCAAATCGGGAAGCGACTCTGGCAGCAGTTAAGAACGCGTTAAAGATTTTAATTCCTTCTTTTCTTCTGTTTTTACGTGAGATAACGAAACTTTGTCGGGATTTAAAGATTTCTCTGAGTATCCTTCAATTGGAGATATTGAAATACACGAAGAAGGAGTTTTAAATTTATTGGTTAATATAGACGTTAAGAAAAGTTCTGGTCCCGACGGAATTCCAGAATGCATTCTTAAAAAGGTACGGTGAATGGGTTGCTAAGTATCTTACTTTAATTTATCAATCATCCTTAAATGAAGGTCACGTGCCTAAAGCCTGCAAGACTGCCATAATTATTCCTAATCATAAAGGCGGTTCGGAGAGTTGTGTAGAAAATTTCCGCCCGATATCTCTTATTAGTACATGCTCCAAACTCCTCGAACACATCATTTCTAAACATATGTTGACTTTTCTAAATGACCATAATATACTGTGTGAATATCAACACGGTTTCCGCAAAAGTCTTTCTGCGACCACACAACTTGTTGAGACCGTGCATGATCTTGCTGAATCTATTAACAACCGAAGTCAAACTGATGAAATATTCTTGGACTTTGCAAAAGCATTCGACAAAGTGTCTCATCCGAAATTGTTGCTTAAAATTGATGCCATATTTAAGAACTCCATAATTACAAATTGGTTTTCTTCCAGTCTTTCTTCGAGAATTCAGTTTGTAGATTCTGGAGAATATAAGTCTAGCTTTGCACCTG
The DNA here is from genome assembly GCA_037355805.1 of Ixodes ricinus. NCBI lineage: Eukaryota > Metazoa > Arthropoda > Arachnida > Ixodida > Ixodidae > Ixodes > Ixodes ricinus. The sequence goes on along the minus strand of JAZHYW010032993.1, from coordinate 5,145 downwards.
TCCTTTCGGGAGTTCCACAGGGTAGTGTACTGGGACCACTATTATTTTCAATATTTACAGATGACCTCCGCTTTGGGGTTTCTGTTCCGATAAAGTTGTTTGCAGACGACTGTCTATTGTATAATAAGATTGAAACCCAACAAGATCAAATCCAACTAAGCAATAACCTCAGCAAAATTAAACAATGGTGTGATGAGTGGCAGATGGTGTTAAATCCTTCGAAAACGGTATTGATGACAGTAACACGAAAAAATACATTTTTAAGTTATGATTATTTTTTAGATGGCAATAAACTCCTCCGTGTGGATGAACACAAACACTTAGGATTAGCATTCACGATGACTTACGATGGAACACTCACATCGAAAACGTCTCCTCAAAAGCTAACAAGGCACTCTGGTACCTTAGAAGAAACATAGCTAGCGCCACACCAGAAATAAAAAAAATATAGCGTATAAAACATTGGTGAGACCAGTTCTCGAATATGCGAAAATTGTTCGGGACCCATATACAAAAACCAATACAACTACACTCGAAAGGCTTCAGCGGCTTGCAGCTAGATTCATCTTTAGTAAATATAACCGCACAGATTCTCCCACCGATCTATGCTGTCGTGCCGAGCTCCCAGCTCTTGAATTAAGAACAAAGTGTGAACGTATAATGTTTTTGTTCATAATTTTTATTGATTTAATTTGCATAAAATATCTAATTACATGGACATACGTATTGGTGAATCCACAAGGCACCGTCATTCTATATACATAAGAGAGCCGTCTGTTAGAAACGATTGCTTCAAGTATAGTTTCTTTCCTAGAGCGATTACGGAGTGGAATGCTGTGCCAAGAGGCACTGTCACCCTAACCTCAGTTAATGAGTTTGTTAAAAGGTCGAGAGCATAGTACTTTGTAACACGTCGTAAGTGTTGATTAATCACGATGCGTATCTGGTGTTCTACTCCCACCCTCAGAGTCCATCCCCATTATTTCTGTTTCACTTGTTATGCTGGCGATAATCTGTATAAGTACTTGAGCACTTTGAATGCTGTATCATTGCCCGTCTAGTCAGCATGTCATAAAATAGCAGCATTTTTTTTCCTCGTGCTTTTTGTCGCTGCATGTATTAGTATTCTCTGCCGCCGTTCTTCTTTTTGACTTTTTTCTTTCTTCATTGTGTATTGTTTTGTGCATGTATGTGATTTAATGCATTGTATTACCCACTCCTATAAAAGCCCTGTCTATGGCTGACAGTATCAATAAAGAAGTATCAATAAAGAAATAAAGAAATAAATATTGTGAATTAAGCTAATAAAATATCAAACGTTTGCATAATAACTCGAAGTAATCACAGAGGCACCACAATGTCAATTAGCTGACATAAAGTATATTGAGTAAATAGTAACTCAAAGTAATCGAACTACTAATCACCAGCATCAATTAAGCTTATAACAGATCAATTGGTTTAATATTAGCTCAAAGTAATCAAGTAATCAAGATGTCAATTAGGCCGAATTAAAGCCCATTGGGTTAATAGTGACTCGAAGTAATCAAAGGAGTAATTATATGTAACTCGTGGTCATAATAGATCGGTTAGTCTATAATTTTCTCAAAGTAATGTCAAGAGTAATTGTAATGTCAATTAGGCCGAATCAAACTCCATTGGGTCAATTAGTAAGTCGAAGTAATCAAAAGAGTGATCAAAATGGTGACTAAGTTGAGAATAAATCATTCGGATGTATAAAAGCTCAAAGTAATAATGAGAACGAAGATTATGTCAATTAGACCGTTATAAAGTTAAATAGGTCACTAGTTACTCAAAGTAATCAAGATGTCAATAATGCTGACATAAACTCAGTTGTGTGACTAATACATAGAGAAAGATAAAAAGTAACCAGTAAGTTAATTGAGTTATTTTGCGGTCAATTGAGTGACTGGTAACACGGAGTAATCCAAGTCCTAACTGAACTATTATGTAGTAGCATTTGTCAATTATATTTCAAAGTAATCGACTGGGTAATGAAAAAGTTGCTTCTCTAAAGTTATTTTTGTCATTGATACTTGTTTAACCAAAAAGTAATCAGAAGGTGAAAAATGAGCTTCTACTAAGTTATATTTTTGTCAATAACTCCTCGAAATATTCGAAAGGTAATCCAAAATGTTTGTAGAATTTTTATGTTGTAATTTGTGTCATTAATGGGTCGAAGTAATTAGAATCGCAAGCCCTACCTCCATTAAACTTTTAAAGTCAGAGGTGTCAATAATGGCACGAAGTAATAAAAATATTAATCAGAAACTGTTATTGCACTTTTATCATCTGAATTGTATCAGTAATAAATCGAACTAATAAGAAAGAGTAAACAAACGTCAATTCAGCTAAATTAAAGTAGAGTGCACCACTAAGAACTCGAGATTACCAAAAGATTAATCAACATGTCAATTAAGCTACGTCAATCATGCGACTAGTAAGTCCAAGTAATCGAAATAGTGATAAAAATATCAGATGTCCCAAACAAAATCTAATTCTATAAACAATTACTCCATTATCAAAAGTGTAAGCGAAACGCGACCACTAAAAACAAATAAGCAAATGTATATAATGTGGATTAAATTCACTGACGCCGGGAGTAAATTGGGTAGCACTGGGATTAAATAAGAATGCCGCTTGAATTAAATTGGATGGCACTCGGATTAAAATGATCGTCGTTTGGATTAAAATGAGCGGAAAAACCTGTAGATGGCGATGCAACTACTTGCGTGTGCGTTTGCGTTCCGTTATGCTGAAAGCGCAGGTCCGCTCAGCGCTTCAGCTGATAGCTCGCGTGAGTCGCACGCAGCGCTAACGTGAGTGACTTTACGCTATTTCTAAACCAGGGTGTAAGATAGACAGGTGGGGAAACGAGAGCCAAATGAGCGACCGGATTGTGTCCCCCCCCCGGTTTTCTCTTTTTCTGTGGCGCCATCTATGTTGAGCACCGCGAACTCTCACTCCGGGTGGGTGACCGGTGGGGACCGGCTAGACTGACGGAGATTTTTTTCTTCTCGCCGCAGCGCCATCTGTCGCCAATCGGGTACCCGCAAGCAGACGAGTACACAATCCGGTCACGGAGCTGCGGTAGGCTTCTACTGGGCCGTCTCCCCACCTGTCTATCTTACACCCTGTTCTAAACTCTACCCGCAGCGCAAGTTCGTTTGCCTCTTGCGCAGGGGTTGCAATGATGTCAGAATGCCGAGCTCTTATTGGCTGATTGAAAATGAAAATAGTGGGTAGACCTCAAGGCATCCTGCATTGATTCCTATACCGTACCCGGTGCCCACTTTCCTTTCAGTCAAGTCCAACCAGAGCTCGGCGTCGTTCTGACGTGACCGCCACACCTGTGCAAGAGGCAGACGACTTTCTCTCCGCATAGTAACACTGCCACGTTTCAGCTTAGCGGACTTAGGCTCCGCTAAATTTAACGACAGGTGTTCATTTGACGCGGTGACGTCTCGCGGCACCACGACGTCATGTGACTATAAATTTAGTTGAAACATTATCACGCTAATTTAGCGGAAAATGTTTTTGTTAAATTTAGCGAGCTAAATTCTCCACTACATTTCGTAGGAAAATTGTGACGTCGTACAAGATGGCATACAATGCAATGATTTCCCGCTAAATTGAGCGGAAAAATATTCCGGCTAAATTTTGCGGGCCGCGACGTGCATAATGCACACGCGTGATCCGCTGCGAATCCTTGCCAATAACGACTGCTACCGTAAATTGCATACAAATAAAGTTTGTAATCTCGTGCATTGGAAGCACGATACAAAGAAGGTACGTAGAAAGGGCGTTATGCTCGCCTACGCGCAATCGATAAAAAAATGACTTAGTTGCTTAAATCATCGCCTAGGTTATCAAGTAAATAGTTTTCAATCTTTTTACGGTGACGGCTATAAAACTTGAGGTTTCTGGATTGCTTAAATGCTAAAGTTCTAAATCCGAATTTCCAGATTTTGAACGTGTTCAATCCTACTTTCCAGGTTTAGAACGGATTGTCTTTGAACAATCCGTGCTAGATTACTGAGAGAACGAATGCGAACCGATAAAACAGCTTGCGTCTTTTTTCTTTCTTTTATCTTGCACCTTTGACTTGAACGTGACGACACTTAAAATGGAAAGTTATGTATTCCTGGTGAAAACAACACGAATAAAGACGGGGACGAAAGATTAAAAAATTAGGACCAAAAGCTCTCGCCAACAACTAAAAGTCTGTATGAAAAAAAACGATAAGAGATAAATTACAGATGCTATCGGTGTGTTTGTGGGCAAACCCAATACGCGGTATGGCGACATTGACATTCTATTCCTCCATGCCCAGTACATGGAATGGTGACATTGGCGTTCTAATCTCCAAGCTCATGATCACGGTAAACAAAACCAACACTGCTGAACGCGTCAGCAATGTTTGTTTTGTTACGCGTGGTCCCGCGCTGGGAGATAAGGATGTCAATGCCATAGATCCGTGTATTCCGCATGCGCACGTCCACTGAAAAAAAAAGTTACTTTTATGTCTCTGCCAAAGAAACTTCCACATGCTAGTCATCCCTTGGTCCTGTTCTTTCTGTACTTTTTATCCTCGTCTCTATTCGCGTTCAATCCACCATGGACGCAACAATTCTGTTTATATCTGCCCTTTGATATGGCCTTCTGAACGAGCTCCTTCCTTTCCTGAGTAATAATCTCGTTGAATAGAAAGACTACACGAGTGGAAAAAGAAGAAGAAAAAGGCATGCTTTAACACGCAAACGTTGAATATTGTCACGAATGACAAGTGATGAGGAGACGAAAAGCTGAAGTAAACTAAACGTTTAATGGGGCGAACTTGTTTCCAAAACACAATGACCGTATCTCCACATGATGATGATGTTGATTGGGGCGAGCTCTGGTGGTACTGATGATACTGATTTTATTGTTCATAGGTAGTGCTGACGGTGCTGATTTTTTCTATTGCTCATAGGTAGTGCTGCGTTCCGGGTTGCGTTTCGACTTCATCATTACTGCTTTATGGTCGGTGAAATGCAGAGCCAGTGGAAGTTCTTCTAGCGGATCAGCCTGGATCCGCTAGAAGCCGTGGGAACGCATCTCCACCGCTTAAGTCAACGATCCATGTCA
>JAZHYW010032992.1:0-139321 GCA_037355805.1 Ixodes ricinus | reverse complement strand
GGCGCTCCGACGCCGTTTCCCTTAAAGGGTGACACCACCTTCAAGTGTCGACTTTTAAACCAGTAGCTCAATATTGATGAAATTTGGAAGGTCTATTCGTCTCATTGCCTAAATACACTCTATGACATTTAATCTCTGTAGGACTATTTCCCATAGAGCTACAGGGGGAGTACACAGCTGTTGATGTAAGTTGCCTCACTTGGCAAGGAAATCTATCGTATAAAATTGCCGGAGAATATTGAGAATTTCTGAGCTTCAGCCTTAACTATACTCTGTTTCATACTTAGCGTGCAACGCTGTCAAAGCTACTGGCGCGAGCGCGTGCGCCTTCATCTATTGTATTGTTTGCGCGAGAACGCGTGCAAATGATCAACGAGATCAAGCCCCACGCTCGCGCCAGTAGCTTTGACAGCGTTGCACGCTAAGTATGAAACAGAGTATAGAACATATGGTGAAGGGAGCTATCTATTTTTTACCTTAAAATCCTTGTTTTTTCTATGCAAAATGTCAATTTGAAAAGCATTCCACATAATGGGGCATTTTCTCCTCATCAAAACTCTACTTTTTGGCATAAAGAACTTTATTTAAATAGAAAAATAAATATCTAGCCCCCTTCCTCATTAAATTTCAGTTCAGAAACATCCACAGCAAAGAATACATTCAGCGATTTATTGAAATGATAGATTTCCTAAAACGAAAGTTGCTGCAAAAAAGTGAAACTGAGAAAAACCTGTTTAAAGTTTCCACACCACTACGTTTGATTTTACTGGTGGTGGTGGCAACTAAAAGGCACCAAGAGCATAGATGGTGCCTTCTGCTTACACCCAATCGCCAGCATGGCTTTGCTGAGTGAGTCCGAGCTTAAAACGCTTTCTTCAAGTGTCATTTTGTTGTCGGCATCTGGACATTGATTGTGAAATGAGTGAGGAATTGGGTATGCTTGCAATACATAAACCAACATCAGCAAGTATGGGCGAGGCAAGCATCATCGAAATACAAAGCAGACAAACCCACGTGATGTTCTATAAATGAATGCTGGTTTTAGTTAGTGTTGTGTCCAATCGGGGTGAGCTTTTCGATTCTTGGCCATATGCATAGCCTCTTCTACGTGAAAGCTGGACTTCTTGGTGTTCTTGCCCGAATAGAGTTTAGTCTCGAGCAAAGATATTTAATGTACTGAAACTGCGAAGAAATGTTCTTTCCAACGAGAGTATCATCATCATTCTAGGGCGTACTGGTGCAAAGGTACAGAAGTTTGAAAACAGGAAACAGAAGTTTCACATTTCAAAAACATGTGATTTTGCATCGTTGGCTGACCGAAAATGTTTTATTTCACCATAAATACTTCAGATATTGCAATAAAAATTTGCAGGAGTATAATCTATTAGTTGTGGAACCACAATACATAAAAATGGGAAAGTTAGTTTTTTTCTAAAAAAATTTCAATTTTTAGGTGGTGTCCCCCTTTAAGCGCTGTAGTCGAATTCGGCCAACGAGGTAGAGGGCGTTAGAGCGATAAACTGGCAGCTGAAAGTGATCCCCGATTGGCTGCCGCCATGTTACCCATTTTTGAACACAAGACCTTATAGTTTTACGTCTAGAATTTAGCGAAGTACCGCGCACAAACAAATGTTTATTGATCTTTAATAATGGTGCCGAGATAAGTTGCGTTTCGTTTGATTTAAGTACAAATTGTACTTTTACGACAAAAACTCGGGCAGCTTCGCAATGTCTCCGCTAGATGCCGTCAGCCGCGGTGCTGTATTTTGGGTTTTTATCGGAGCAAGACACTGATCTCTGGGACTAACAATATTGTAAAAATCGTTTATCATATTTTTTTACTGCAATCGCAATGCAAATCGTGGCTCAGTGTTGCGTAAAAGCCTCATGATCTGGTACGGTCACGTGTCTAGTGGTCAAAATTGTATAACATGGTGGCAGCCAGTGGTGGTTACTTTCGCCTGGTGAACGGGATACCAGTTTTTCGCTCTAAGCCCCTCTACCTCGCTGAATGTGGTGCACGTGACCTCTTCTTCGCCAATGTGAAGTTGGTGGGGCAAGATAAAGGAAGGAAATACTCAGGTTTCGCCATTTAGTTACTCTACTTCAGGAGTGAGCTGCAGCCCTCCTTTGGGCTATATGTAGGTGCTAGCAGGAAGTTGGAAGGGTCCATGTACCCGGAACGGAGGTGATCAGTCTAGGCGCGTGGATTTCAGTGGCTAGTCTCGGCGAAAGGAAATCTATCGATTTAGTTTGACGCAAAATCTGACGGTCCGGTCCTGAAGTTGTCGCTCCAAATTAACCGCGGAATGCCTGTTGTAGTAGATTCTTTAGAGGACAATCAACCAGCGGCTGCCTGGACTGCTCAGGGTCACGCACAGCAGCAATGTCCTTCCCAATGGCCGCTGACGTGACGTTAGTGGGAGCCACGTGTACTACAATCTCTGCGAAACACACAAAAAAAGCGGAGTAAAATATCGGCTACTCGCGATACCGCCATAAGCCAGGCTTCCGACAATGTAGTCGTATCAACATAAAAGCGCAGTAGATTAGACATACATTTATCTGGTATTGTTGTAAGGTCGCAAGTGTTTTGGTAAGATACGTTCGCTAAGACTTTCGAGCTATGAGTAGCTTGAGTTAAGCTCCCCAAAATTGCTCCACATAATGCCGGAAACTAAGCAGATCCCCCCTAACCCCCTAAAAAACAAAGATAACAAAGGAAAGAAAGAATCAGGTAACTTTATATCTGAATTAATCGACGATTCCTCCCCAATGGTGAGGTAATACAATTTAAACGTCAAGAAAACGGGGCAAAAAGAGCGGAGCGCTTGACGCGGGGCATTTGACATGGGGCGTTTGACATCGGGTGCTTTCGTGCACCATTCATCACGGACACCTTGGTGCGAAAGGGCTGAATGAATATGTTTATACTCTTTCTCTCTATTTTTCTCAGTTTGTTTCTCCCCAAAGGTGACTGCTGTGAAGCCTCAATGAGCAATAATAGTGATAATAGTCACTTAACTATCTTTTGAAAGGGGGAAAGTGCGCAGGTCGGTTGGTTAGCGGCATCATTGAAAGAAAACCTGAGACTAAGACAAATGCCAATTTTTTTATTTGTCCCAGTCTCAGGTTTTCTTTCAATGATGTAACTATCTTCCCTGCGACTTTACAGCTTTGAAAACGTCTTGACTCAGTGGTGTCAAAAGCCATCGGGGTCTATTCGCTCTGTTTCGACACGTAGGGACATCAGATATTTGTTTCAGCACGCAGGGACATAGGTCAAAAACACAATGAAATTGAAAGCGATCATAGAATCGTACATCTCTTGTAGTACAAAATCTCTGTCTGTAGGTAACGAATGGGGTGGTGGAGCAGACAGCACCTCAACACACAAATCAAAACCAAAATTTCACAAAGCGAGAACTTTACAAGTACAAGGGGCGTACGATATTGATTTACATGGGAATACAATTAATGCAATGGTGGAACGAGCGTGACAACAATAACGATAATAATCCCTGGAGGAGGGGAACAAACGAGACAAAGGACAACAGTTTTGTGTTGTCCTTTGTTTCCCTTCTCCCGCTTCTCCAGGGATTATTATCGTTATTGATTGGCAAATTGTTTTATACGGGAACCGGCCACTTAGATGTCGGTATATATCGCGCCATTTCGACTTTTTTTTACTTTTTGGAAGCGCATCGCAACTACACCTGGACACCTACCTTCAATTCACCAATGGCTACGAAATGATATCCTCGTAGGGTTTTTGTTATGGCCCCACAAGCACTGGGGGCCAGAACAGGTGGTAGATGCATTTCATTTCATTTCACTTATTTACACCTTAAAGCCCATGATGGGCATTACATAAGGAGGGGGAGGGGCGGAATTTTCAAATTTATACATGCCTTGCACCTACGTCACATGATGACGTTGAACACCGGTAACAACCATGCTGGCTGTCGAGTCGGCAGCAACTCGCAGCGAGAGCCATGGTAAACTGTGCCACTCTCGGCGGTAGCAATTGCTACGCATCCCGACGATCGTTTCGTCGTCATGCCCCGCGACAGGGTAGACGTTAAGTAGAAAGTACGAGTGGCAGGGAGGGATGCGGCTGTGCATTACTGAGTTTGCAGGACGCATTTCATGGCGGTGAGTGACGGCACTTTTCTACCGTTGTTTACGTTCGTGCACGCCTTTGCATCTGCTTTGTCCGTTTGCGACGTAGATGCCCTTTGCCTTTTGTTTCATCACGCCGTTTTCACGCTTTAGAGCGCACCTTCGGGGCTCCCTGCCGAAGACGGGCGAGAGTGTCACGCCGCGTGTCCGGCCAGACGGCGATCGGTCGGCGGCGGCCCCCGTGTGCACGCTTGCCGAGGCGCCGCTGCTGCATCGGGCATCGGGTTGTGCCGTCCGCGACACGGTAACCTTTGCAGGGAGCGAAAGTATTCAGGCGAGCTGGTTAGAAAACAGTATAATCTAACCCTGAGACAATGAGAGTCGTCTTGCCCCGTTATTTTATTTCTCCTTGTATCTTATTTTACAGTGTGACGGTCACATTGCGTTGTTTACTCGTACTTCGCGAAATCGTAACAATTTTACTACAAGCGTCTCTTAAAGCTACTCGTCAAATTTTGTGCCGCGTAATGAAGCTTTTTTCACCGAAACGACAGCCCTTTGAGTGAAAATTTCGTTGCCGCAGCATAACGAAACTTTCTGCTTATAGCGCAATCGCACCAACACCTAGAAATTCCGCGTGTACTGGCTGAACGTCATCATTGTAAGGATCGGCACGTTTTTTCAAGTTAACATGCAAAAAACTAGGTACCTTTGTTGAAAATAGGATGCATGCCAGTGCATGTCCGGGCAGTTAGAGGCATCCTGCACCTTTGTAAGCGCGTCCGCGTGTTGTGAAGTCAACCACCAGCATGGCGTGGGGCCCCTTCGTTCCCTAGCGTGACGTCACGTGCAAGGCATGTATACAATAAAGAAACGAAAATAGACGAAAAACACAAAAGGAAACTAAAAGCTGAACACACTTAACACACTCAGGATTGCTCAGAATTACACAAAACATACAACTAGTCAGACGAAAAATGAAGTTTAATGCTAGATAGAAAATCATTCGAGTCCAGAGTGGTGACTATGGGTGATGGGAGGTTCCAGTCGCTGATAGCCTGAGGAAGGAATGATTGATTAAATCCGTTCGTAGAGCCTGAAATACGTTTGTTGGCACGTCTGTTGTTAAGGCACGAAGATGTTTGGGGGGGGGGGGGGTGATATCAACTTATTTTTTAAGGTCTGGAATGTGGTAGTATATCTTATGAATAAGTGAGACTTTCCTCCGGAGCTGCGAAGAGAACATGGTTATTTGGCTTTTCAAGGCGGAAGCACTAAATGAAGGATCATAGCTAGACAAGATGAAACGCGCAGCCCTGTTTTGAACGGCTTCAACATTTGTTTGTTAGGCAAATTTGATGGAGATTCCAGATGAATCTCAAACCAAAAGCTCAGAAACAAAAAGTTCCCAACGTCGTCGATCCTTCAGGGGTCGACTTGACTCCTTCTTTTGGGAATACGAGCAAGTCGGGAACTTGTTTCTGAGCTTTTCGTGTGCAATATTTTTTATTGTCTCCCCAATCTAGTTAGATTTCTGTAGAATATGTTTACTTTCAAAGATTCCAGATGCTAGCAGCATATTCTAAGTGAAGTCTGACGTGCGTGTCGTACGCCAGCTTGCGGACAAGGGTAGGTGCAGATCGTAGGCTACGTCTCATTAGTTCAACGGTTCGTGATGAGTCAGCAGTGATGACTTCAATGTGATTATCCCAGGAGAGGTCTGCGGTTAGTCTGACACCAAGATATTTTTACATAGCAACAATCTCAAATCGGAGTCCAGGTAGTATTGTTAGGACAGTACAGGTTTTTTCCTAGTGAAGTGAATTAGCTTGCATTTAGGTTTGTTTAGCGACATCAACCACTAATTGTACCATTTGCGAATTTTACTTAGGTCTCTTTGAATTTGGATGTTATCTTGCACACTTGTTGCTTTGTTATAAATGAAGCAGTCATCTGCAAAAAAATAGGTATTTGTGATGCAATAGTGCTAAGTAGGTCATTTATATATTATGGCGCACCGTGCATTCGCGAGGGCGCCCATCAAACCAACCTGGCATAGGTGCCGCGGAGCAGCTAAGCAGTTGCCTCGCCTCAGACACGATCACATGGTCGTGTCACCACGGGGTCGATCGAGATCTCGAATTCGGCTCCCGACGTGCCGCTTTCTCTCCTAGCCACTGGATGGCGCTGCAGGCGCCCCATGGCGGGCGAGGAGAAACCTCCTCGCCCATCGGTCGATATAGTCGGGTAACCGGGAGGCAAAAGTCTCTTAGGACTTCGACCGGGCTCAAGATAGGCAAGTGCAAGCAACTAACTGCTCTCGGGCAATAGCGGGACATGAGGCCTAGGGGCCCTCTTTGTGTTTAGCTTTGGGCTTAACGTACGTTTGTAAATATTTGAGTATGTCGCGTGTATTTGTAGTATAGATTGAGTGTTTTCTAGCGTTGTGTTTTTATGTACCAAATAAACGGGGAGCGGAATCCCGCTCCCGCGAAAAAACCAGGCTGGACTCGGGTTGTTGACGGACCACGTGGGAAACGGCGTATCGGCGGCGGTACGCGAATTCCCACAATATATTAAAAACAATATACACCCTAAAACGGACCCCTGCGGAACACCAGAAGACACAAGTTGTTAGAACTTTAGATTGGGCGAGCTGGTTGTTCATGTTGGTTGACGTTTCAGCGCACTCAGAAACCTGTCACTCAAGCTTTCACACACACAAGGAACACAACTGTGTTGTGTTGAGTTATGTTGAGTGCTGTGAGTGAGTTGTGTTCCTTGTGTGTGTGAAAGCTTGAGTGACAGGTTTTTGAGTGCGCTGAAACGTCGACCAACACCAGAAGACACGTTTGTTAGGAAAGCTTCCTGGTCATTAATGGATGTTAGCCACACGCGGGACGAGAGAAGGCAGTCCCAAATGGCAGTCAGGTCGTACGAGAGGTCGGAAAGATGGTCGAATCCGGCCAGACGCCAATCACAACTTGGCGTGCATTCACTAGGGTCATGATTGGCCGGTTTCTGATTGGGTTCGGTCATCTTTCTGGCGCATCGTATGACCTGTCAGACGTTTGGTCGTGCACGTGTACGAGCAAATCTAGCCCCAGTCCTTGTCACTTATTCGGGGCCATGAAGAAACTCGCAACTATCGAGGGGACGTCACTTCTTGGCCATGGATCTTCCGGAAGCAGCTGTCCGGGCGTGGGTGCGATGCACTTCCAGAAAGTGGTTTTAGCAGGGCACGGAAAGGCCGTAGTAAGGTGGTTAGTTGGGCGAGTTGGCAATGATTGAACATGGTTTAAAGTGCGCAGAAATGCTCCTTTCCTTTTGAGCGCAATTTTAACCATGTTTATGAAAAGGCCGCCACACAGGTGGCGCGAGTGCGTTTGAATTCAAGCTGAGTATGTGAAGAAGTTGAACATATCTACCGACCTTCAAGTGCCCGCTATCTGTAGCAAAAAAAAAGTATGAACCAATCTTACACGCACCTCGTATTACGAGGTCAATTGCTATCGAGGAAATTCCGTAAAAAAAAAAAGCATTTTTGGCAACCCTTATATTGGGGCTTTAACTGGAGTGGAGATTCCTTTTGCGGAAATAGGCACCTCACTTTTGAGCAAACAAGCACGCCTTATGTTTGTGAGATCTTTCATGGGACTCAAGCGCAAAATTTATCAATGATTAGATTAAGCAAACCTGTCATTAGGATGTACGGAGGAAACCTGATTTCCTTTGATAGAGTAGCGAAGCCGAGCACGTAGGCCGAACGGTCCCGGTATGACGTGTGCAAAAACAATGGCCCGTCTAGCCGTAATCGTGGGGCAGAGATACCGATAACGAGAGCTATTTCCTCGCGGCCATTGTTCGGCGGGTCTCTGTGCAGTCAACATGGGTCTGACGGCGCCTCTCATGGTGTTGCTCCTGGCGTCCGCGGCCAGTACCGGCATCGCGGCGGGCATATGCCCATCCGTCCATTCCATCTACCCGTGCAAGTGTATCAGCACAGTGCTGGGCCTGCGGGTCATGTGTTCGGGGATCAGGAGCCCTCGGGCTCTGACGCTTCCGTTCGACATTCTGGCGAAATACCCCATCCACACCCTGGCGATGCGCAACATCAACTTCTCCATCACCGTGGACCTGTTCAGCGGACTCAACCTGGTCTCCATCAAGATCTTAAACTCGGTGTACAGGGTGAGCGAGGTGACGAACAAGGCGCATTCGACCTTCCTCAACTTGGAAGAGAAGCTCGAAGTACTCGAGGTGAGCCATACCACTCTGGACTTCGGCAACACCAACCTGGGGGCCATGAGGCGACTGTCCAAGATGAGCATCGGCGACAGCAGCGTCGACGTTCTGCGGAAGGGCTGGTTTGACGGACTCAGCGACTTGCGCACCTTCTCGATTTCCAATTCCAAACTCGGACACGTGGAAGACGAGGCCCTCTCGGGGCTCGCGAATGTGGATATCATTGAGCTCAGGTCCTGCCACCTCGGACTAATTCACAGGAACTACTTCCCTCCCATTGCGTACAAACTTGAAGAGCTTGACCTCAGGTAAGCACGGATGCCTATAAACATCCACTCTCAAACTGAGTTCGTTTTTTAAAGTCTAACGGGATCGTAAGAGCCGTCTCCGTAAATCTGATAGCCCTTTCATAGATATAGAAGCTAAACTTGACCTTACAATTTGTTGTATTGTATTCTACTGTAAATACCACCTCGGCGCTGAGTGGTAGAAACATTATCTGGGTGTGACGCCAATTTATTGTTTGTACATCAAGATGAGCGTGTCCTCAAGAACAATGGGCTTGGTGGCGTGAGAGAAATACCTTGAACGGCGCCTCCGTCAAGCGAGCATCAATATGTTTTGAGAGGGCCTAGGACTGCATATAATACTAAATAGCTCACATGTCACAGAGTTTTCTAGACATTACCCCCACATGGTGCATACAAAATGTCATGCTATAAAATGAAATATTTGCTTAATTTGGATCAGGGGTTTTCAAACTTTTTGGCTAAGGTGCCAAGTTAGGCATCGCATTCTCGACTGTCTGGAAGTAGAATAGTAATTATGAACAAGGAAAAACGAAATAAATATACCTAAGTGAGAATTTAAATACAAAAAATAATGTTGGAGAAAGTATTAAAGATAACCTAAGTTGAATGAATACGTATATTTCACTTTCAAATGTAATAGTTAACTAATTATGACGTTACGGAGCAATTTGCGATCGCGAAAACTCGCCAGGCATAAAACAAAGCGCATGGAAACTTCGGCACATTCGCGCAGTGCAAAAACCTAACGAGAATGATAAAACTAACCCTGACGCGGTGTACATGAAAACGCAAAAGAATTTAAACATAGTTACACAAACATAAAGCTGGGGACCAAGTGGTGATGCCGGTGATGACAACGTTCCGTCAGGGTGAGAGAATCATATTACGATGCAGTCTCTCTCGTTCTTCCTGGTATCTTCTTTTGCGCATTTGGAGCGCTTCGCGGCGCTCTGTTTTCTTCTTTTTAGGCGCACATCTTTTTGCGCTGGTAGCAGCGGGTCTGCTAGGAGCGGGACGCGCGCCGAGCTTCATTGAAAGGACCACGGGCCGGGATTTGCAGACCCCGGATATAGATCATTGCATTTAGTGTTGAGCGAAGGATGAGTATACCTCGTTGGATTATTACATTTAAAAGAAAATGACGTTTTGGCTTTGATGTTAAAGGCAGGGCTCTAAAGTACCTAGGTACAAGTAACTGGAACTCGGTATCTAAGTACTCTTGTTGTACTTGAGGTAGAAAACCTAGGTACTTTCATTTCTCGGTTTCTGTATTTGTATCTTTGGTACATTTTCTATTAACTTGTAACTATATTAAAGTTACTTTTTACAGGCACTCTTTTATTCACTTCGTCAAAATGGTAGAAACCATAAATCTTGAAGTATTAACACACTACCATGTGTCGTGATTAACGTTGAGTTGGGTACGACCTGGGAGGCACTGACTTGATCGAACGACGTTTGAGCGAACGAAGTCCCGAGCATGGTGTTTCATCGAAAGACACTTTAGCGAACGGCGGTGTTCATTTGAGCGAACGGTGGATTAGCGATGCCGTTCTAGCAACACCAATTTATCAAATAGCTTCGGAACTCCGTTTAGAAAATATAGCGACCTGCTTCCTTCATCTCAAACCAAAATCGACTTCATTGCGGGTTTGAAGCTCCTCTGACAGCTATACAAGGGAGGAGATAACTTGAAAAATGTGCGCAGTTTCCGTTGACTGTATCTTGTCCTGGGGGTGGCTCTTTCCTGCCATAAATACAATATAAAATATATAGTTAAAAATAAAATATAATTACAACCGTAATGCAATGTAACATCGCGTATATACTACAGTTTCCTCTCAATAAATCGGACTCAAATTTTGCAATTATTAAAACTGAACAAGTTCCAAAAGAAAAAAAAAAAAACTTATTTTTCTTCCCACTAACGGCAGAAAAAACAAACAAAAAAAAAAACGGGGAAGCTTGAAGCTTTTTGATTGTCGTCGCGAAGGTTATGTACGCACGCACTCGACTCATGCGTTTCTTCATGCGGCCGACGTCTTCTGGGCCCGTCGACGTCAGCACCGTCTCATGTAAATGCGGTTTTCCTTACTTATCGCATTGACACCAATAAAGCATACTTATCGAACTTGTTTTTGTGTGTACCCTTAGTATAAAAAGCTTTACTACCAATATATTCCGACAAATTTCGGGAAAATAAATAAAGTATCTTTCAAGTAACTGCACCCGTACGTAGGTACATTTTTGGGTGAGTACCTAGGTAGCTTTTTGTATGAGTAACTGTAACTGCATACTAGGTACATTTTTGAAGTAACTTTTACAACCCTGGTTACAGGCAATGATGCAAGTTCCGGGAACGTGCTAGATTGATTGTGTGATGGATGATCTGATGTAATTAGATGTTTTTATGCTGACTGGAATAACAAATAATTCTAACTTCTTGGGACGTCCAGCATACCACTGATTTAGAACTACCTACATATGTAGTAAGTATGTAAATGTCAAAAATAAGTAGAAACACTCTAAACTTCTGTAAGCGGAATATGCATTAAGAAAAAGTGCTCAAATTAAGTGTAGCCCAAGAAATTTTCAAATAATTCTAACCAACTCACTGGATATTACTATTCCTGTGATATAGACTTGTAGCTCTCCTGATGAGCCGAGCCGGGCATGCTAAAGAAGAAAAGTAGAAACTTGTGTTTGAAATAAACAAGAGAGTAGAGATGTATCTGCATTTTAAATGCGCTCATCTCGCTTGAACGTTTTTACTGAAGAGCGAATTTGGTTTAGCTTTGATATATTTCCATCCATTTTTTCCACATACCACGACGTAAAAGCAAGTAGATAATGTTTGCTTTTTGTATACTTAATTTTGGTAATTAATTTATAATCGAATACCAAGTGACGACCCTAACGAAAATCTGGGGTCGTCAATTGATATATATTAGAAATGTGTATATTTTTGTGGACGATACAAATGAAGGCATTTATTTAATCGACTCAATAAGTTTTGAGTGTAAACGGAGTGGTTATTTATTTATTTATTTATTAAAAATGCTGATTCACTGGCTGCTATAGGGTAGTATTGTTTGTAACGTATACACTTCTGTAAAAAAGCAGCACTGATATTTCTCGGCACATGTAAGCTCAAGGAAAAGGTAATAAAGTAGAGAACGCTAGAAATTCAGTTCAGTGGCGTTCTGTAGGGCAGGGCATTTCTTCTTGTATTTAAAACCTTGAATGGAGCTACATTCAAACAAATCTGGAGGCCGATCGTCTTACATAGCTAAGAATCACAGAACAAATATTCAGACTTTCAGTAGCATTAACCTTTCACTGTGTCAGCCACAAGTCCTTAAATCAAGCGTAGTTTGAAATAACGTAGATAATTTATGTTTAGCTGATTTTAATTTAAAAATAAAGCTATTACAACACTTTTGTTTTTGCTGTTGTAGTGGAGTTATACTTTTTTTAGTAAGCATGCGACTGGCAATATAAGCCCTTTAGAATCTTGACGTAAGGAATTTAGCAGCTGCTATTGAAACAGAGGTTAAGGTTTTTCATCCGTTGCTCCTTTGACATCTCATTCATGAATTGTCTTTTGTTGCATCTAAATTCTTTAGAAAATAGAGTCTGTCTTTTGAAGAATCCAAATACAAATAAAAAAGGCTTTTGGACGTAAGACAAAATAAGCAACGGCCGAATTTTAGTTAATTTTTATCCTTGACCACTTGTCTTATTTTTTAGGGCGATTAGCGCCATGCTCAAAATATACTACTGACGTTCGAGGTAAGAAAGTTTAAAATAAATAAAACAGTAGTCTTCCAAGAAACGCAGAGTTAATTAGGACTCAGTGCGCCTGCAATTAGCATTAGCTCCAGTACGAACTATAGAGAAAGTATCAAAATAATTTTAATGAACCTCACGTAGCACGAGTCGTTTACATAAACGTATCAAGTACGGTTAGTGAAGTATCCCCTAATCCAATTTTAAGTATATGCGGCGTCCTATTATTTTTGTTGTTGTTGAGCTCTACATGCAGGATGCGGTCTGAAAAATTGTGTACCGCTTTATGACAGTTTAATCACTGGGAAAACCTTTTGCCGAAATATAAAGGAACTTCTTTCAATATTTTGCAACAAAAGCGTGTGAATGAAATTTGGCTGCAGACTTCGGTGTTATGCTTGCTTGCATTAATTCGCGCAGGAAGCATATTGGCTTTATATAATTATTAATAAAACTGCTAATTCAAAGAGGCAGACATATTTCTGCCGGATATTCAGCCCCCTCCTCGTCTTTTTTAATTCGTTAATAGCATTACAATCTTCAAGATCTCTAGTATCAATACCTATTAAACGAGAAAAGTACCTTAACGAAAAAATAGTCAGAGTGCAGGCGAGCTGGTGTAAGTTGAACATGATTGTAAACCTGAGACTGGGACGTTGCCTCCTCTTTTTCTACCCTCTGTTGTGTTCTCTTTTATGCCCCAGTCTCAGGTTCACAATCATGTTCAAAAAGTACCTTGATGCCAGACACGAATTCCAACCAATAGATTGTCTTCGGCACTTCAGCACGTGGTTTAACTAGATAGGATATATTATAATCACATTCATTATGCGCAGAATAAAAGGAATCAATTAATCACTATACACCCGAAGAAATTCCTACGAGTCTACTTACCCGTAAAACACTCAAAGAGCCAATCTCTGCTAACTATAAAGTCAGCTCAGCGAATAATAGAGTGACCGTGGGCAAGCACCTCTCAGCGACTATAAGAGTTGCTTCGCGTGGCAGGTCTCTGCGCATGAGTTTTCCGCTTTTGCGCTCGATCGTGCTACTCCTCCGACCTTCGACGCCTGCGACGCTATAGCTCTTTGCTTTTTTTGTTTTGTTTTGGCTTAAGTTCGTCTCTACTAAACGTTCAGTTTCCTATTGCGCTAACCGTATCTTTGCCAGTCATTCTCGTGGCAATATGTACGTTTCCCAAGTTAGGACGACTATCCTAACAATGCAAAGGTAGGTGTCCTCCGGACATTGATCACAAATATGCGGTATTATGCTCCCGAGTTCTTTCATTGAAAGACCGTCCAGTTAGGGCGTTGTACACTTTGCACAAGTCAACAGGATTTTGTAAACTGCCCCCATACGCAATACACGTATTGCTTCACACCACACATGTTTTTTGTGACGTACTCAATTTGATGCCTGTCCTCTAGCCCTATTGGTTCTTGTGCTCTTTCAGAGTGGCTTTTATTTTTTTAGGGAATATTCCTTTGATACCCATAGTTTGGCTCGTTCAACTTCTGTGCAATTCCCAAACAATTTATTTTTTTGTTTTGTTTTTGTTTTGCATTAAGAAAGTTTTGATGATTGGTTACTCACTTTTTTACTATTTCTTAGCTAATTTCCATAATATTTCTGCGCAAACCTTTCACTACGAAAGTTGTGAGCGCCTTGAAATATACTCTATCTTGTTGTTTCCACCGGAGTAGTCTTTGTGTGTCTAATTTTTTTGGAGCTTAAACAAAAACACCCCCCCCCAAAAAAAAAACAAAAAAAAAATTCACGCGATATTTACAATAAAGTGTTGCGTGACTACCTCCTTCGAAATGCGACACTAATGCCCTTAGTGAAATGGGATATTTTTAATATCGTGCGCGCTTTTTGTAAACAAAAAGAAATTGCTCACAAATGCTACCTTGACGGAAACTTCAGGATGGGATGTTTCACAACATGCTCTACAACGTTTCTATGAAGGGTTTGCGCACAAGGTAATATTTAAAAAGTTAGCTAATTAATATTTGTTGATCAGCCAGTGTGGCACATCGCGAAAATATATTGACTTGCTCAGTGGGACTGTGAAAATACTGCGCTAGCTCGACACCAGTTTTTTTATGTTTTGGCACAAGGTAGTTAAACCCTGTATCTGCTTGTACAGTTTTCAAAACCGCCAATCGAGTCATCATTTTGTGCATCTCAATTACTCTCACCTTGGCACTCAGGAATTCCAAAATGTCATCAAGTTGTCTTGACAGCTCCGGTCTGCAAAATAAACTGCAGGTCTTTCTTTAATGAATAAAAAGGGAGTATACTAATTTTTCTTTTTTTTTTTAACGTGAAGCGTTCTTTGGTTACGTGTGTGACATTGTGTTAAGTTCAAAAATGAAGCCTGGATAAAAGAGTGGCATCGAGTTTCGACACTGATCCGTTTTGAGGGGGGGGGAGGGGGGGGGGAGGGAGGCCATCGCAAAGCGTTTGCGACAGGCGGGAATGGAATCCAGACATTTGCATTATTACCCGTGTCTTTTAAAAATGTCGCGACGCATCATCGTGAATTGAGGTGCCATCTGGCGGTAAAGCCTTGCGTGGCATCCGCCCTGCGTCCGGCATATACCAACTTGACACCCTGCCACACTTTTTAAAACCCTGGTTAGAGCCGGTATCTCAATTTCATTAGTTGCTATCGAGTATACATGCCACGCGTTAAGCCGGTCGCTATACTAACCCATGAAGTGCGCCGAGAATGTAGACGACGCCACACGTTTCACGTGCATCACAATTGCCCAGCGATTTGCTATTTATTTTTCTACACTTTCAACGTTAAATATTGGTGATAGTGTTTGTGCACCTTTTGCAACACACCAGTAGTCTACTTCGCTGTTGTTCACTGTTTCCAGTGAATTACGAAGACCATTTCAACTTTGTGTAATTTTGTTCATATTCCGGCTTAGAGTTTGCTGCCCACCAGAAAGTTGATTAAACATTGATTCCAAATAGATACCGCCATTTCTTTTAAATATTTCTCGTTAAACAGCAGTGATTTAGAACATCTCGAGTAAGTGGCAAATTACTACACTTCGGGGCACTGGTAAACCCACAACATATATATCATGATTTTTATGGTAATTAGAAAGGGTCGGATGTACTGACCCGTGGAATAATTATGAAGCTTAAGACGACATAATGTTTAGAGCTCCGTCCTGTCTACTGAAGTAATCCTGGAAGTCTTTCTTTTCAATGCCCTGCGCGATGGATGAATGCTGATGTTTAACTGGCTGCTCGCCCACGCGATATCTCGATCGGCACGACTCATGTGGTAAAAATCATAACTACGCTTTGCTTTACACTTCCTTGGAGCAAAACGAATGCTACGCACGCGAGGCCGAAGCCATTGGAGGCGCCCATGCCGCGCTCACGCACTGGAATCAACTGGTAATAGCTAGTGCCCTTGCCCGTGCTCACGCCGTGCCGTTAGTGTGGATGCTTTGTGTCCTCCGCATTGTGGACAGATGGCATAACCACATGCCTCATAGAGAAGCATGGGTAAACAAGAGCACGCTTCCCCCCTAATTTGAATCTGGGTCTCGAGGCCAATAACATTTCGACAAAACTTGGTATAGATCCACGTATGCAGCCAATAGTGCTTGTGGTTATGCGTGTCATTGTGGTTCGTGTTATAAACCCTTTTATTTGCAAACGACACCTGGCGGTGCTCCAGTCTTTGACGTTCCAGCGAACTTCCGGTTCATAAAAAGAAATAAACAAAGCCCACCTTAGCACAGCTGCTTGGAACGTGGATGAAACATTGAACACCAACTTTTCCAGGTAAACGTCAAAAGAACCAAGAAGCGCGAGATCTGTTCAAAATTTTTAATATTCTCGTAAGCCAACTTGTCTCCTCCAAGATGTGAAATCATACAGCCGAAGACCCTCGCTAAGTTTCTAAATCTGTTGTCCGTGTAGCATTGATGCTTTCTACCACTGTTGACATAAGCAAACTCCTACGACTTGCAAAGACTGAGCGACCGCAAGTCGCTTAGGACGCAAGCAGCGGTTCATGTTTGTAAGCAGTAAAAGTTTCCATAGTCAGATACAAGTTAAGAATGTGCAAAAAGCTCTTCTCACACCATAAAAAATACAAAAAAACATAGGCTTGTGTGTGTGTTTATACAGCCTAAAACTTGGTCTGCCTCAAAGGGTGACGAGTCTCCCAGCTGTAGTTCAGAAATTTATTTAGTGCAGTACAACCGCTAGCCTGGGGTCTTTAACGTGCATCACGCAGAAGTGATACACGACCGCACGCCGGTACAATGCTCATCCAGATCGAAACGGGCAGGGGTGGGGATTGAACCCAGGATCCTGGGTTCTGCAGCGCGCTCCCAAAATCACATTACCGTCAGCCACTGTTCCTCCGCCATGCACTAATAGTCCGCTACCGATGCACCCGTCGCACTCACGTCTGTCGGGGTCGTTGCATACTGATCACCCGCGAGAAGGACAAAGCAGGCTCGACACAGAAATACACAGACATGTATCCGAACAAGCCAGGCAATTGAGTGCTGCACCCTCACACGCCCCAGGTCGCGGCAACATCTTTTAGGGGCGAAGCTCCTTAGGGTCTAGCCTTGTCCGTCCGTCCGTCCGTCCGTCCGTCCGGCGTCCGTGCTCACATCGATTGCCATCACATCTGTCTTCTTAAAAAAAGGAAAAATGTGTTGCGCAGTCGACAGGATTCAAACCTGTGCGGGAAGATCCCTATGGATTTCTAGTCCATCGCCTTAACCACTCGGCCACGACTGCGGGACGAGTAGGGGTCTCTGAGCTGTGGTAGTAACTCAAGAGCTGGGGATGTCATGGATGAAACGTAGCATGTAGCCGCTCAACGTCTATACAGGAGAGGGCGCTGCGGTCAAATGCGTATATAATCGCGTTAAACTTTGCATGCATTGGCTCAACGTTTATAGACGAGAGGGCGCTGCGGTCAAATGCTCAAATGCGTATATAACCACGTTTCATACCACCCATTTTCTCTCTGACAAGGATGAAAACAGAGCAGACGCCGCTTCGCCCCAATTAACATCATTCATCACGTGGAGATGCGGTCATTTTTTCTTCCACAAGCCCACACGTCATATAACTAGGTATTGCTACTGCCTTTCCTTGTTGGTCCAAAGAGCGAATGGATGCCTTGGCTGGCACGTGGTGCTGGTTAGTTTGGCCATAGCCTCTTATATACTAACAAAGCCTGGCAGGTCGCCACGGAAAGCGGGTGCCGAAATGGAAAAGGTGGAGCGGCAGACAACGGATGAGAAAAGAGCCCCGTGACTGGCGCCCCGCTGCAGCGAGACGCCGAAACACACTTCTCCCGAGTGAACCAGTGTGTTTCGGGTCCTCGCCGCTGCAAAAGCTGTGCGCTGACGTCCAGGTTCTCCGACAAATGGCTCTTTGATGCTCTGTGCTACCAGATCCTCGCGCTCCAAATCTGCGACCGGGCACTCTATGGCTCCGTCGTCGAACCGCCAGGCTTTCTGAGTATAGAGCAGGCGATGCTTTGGCGCATTCTTAACTTGTATCCGACTATAGGTAGAACGCGCCCCACAGCAGACGTGTTGACAAGAACACAAAGAAAGCAAGGCGACATGCTTCTAACCGCAGACAATAAACAATATGGATTATCTTCCATTAGGAATGCCTTCGGAAATCTTGCAAAGAAGCGCCAAAACGTAGGCTCTTCGTCGCCACTCGGCACCGACAATAGGCGAGCGTCCCGCAATCAGGTCGCCCAAGTGAGTGATTAGCGGTGCACTTGACTCACTCAGAGCTCCCGCGTCGCTGACCTTAGATTAGCGATAGTGTGCGCCGATAGGCCAGCTGATAGGGGGCGGCGCGAAGGCGGCCCGAAGGGGCAATGAAACTATTTTCAAGCTGCGACGAAGTAATGCTTTCCATTGGTCTAGTTTGCTTATAAAATGCAGGACTGAATACCATGTGGAGTTCTATAGAAAGTAACAATTTAAGAAGCACATGTTCATTATCTTCGGGCTTCTCGTGCATTATTCAGCATTCTTCGGCGCTCTTTTTGCCAGTGGTATTGTTGACTCTGCTGTGATGCTAACCCGTTAACTGATTTAGTTTTGGGGAATTTCCGACCCTCAACTACTGAATTGTCGTCTTTAAAATTGGATTTGTTGCCTTCGAAACCATGTTTCTAGCCACAAACAGAATGGAAGCAACGTTTTAAAAGAATCAGTGCTGTCATCTGTTGGCGGAGCCTCGAACTAAGCCATGAGCGAGCCTGGGTGGTCCAGAAGCGGTTGAGTGCGTAAAGCGGGAAAAGCAGATGAGCTAAGCTCGTCCAAAAGCATGAATTAAGATGCTCATTAGGCCCTGCCTCTCTTAAGACGCCTATAGATAATTTCTGTGTAGTCGTTGCCACCTTGAACTTCGGAACTTCCGGTACGGGGGAAAACATTATTTTGCATTCGCCACGCAAATGAAAGGTATTCACGATTTTATCGCGGCTCTTAACCCTTCTCGTTTTGCCTCTTCTATGTATTTTGTTTTTATTGATTCAGGTTGTAATGTCTCGTTTTTTTGTGTTTTTTTTCGTCGCACATATTGGATGTTTTAACTACGTGGTTGAAGACGGGGAAAACGAAAAATGTCTACAATAATTATTTTTTTAAAAGTTGATTTGGATTAAAAGATGCGTCTCCACTATTGCGCCCTTTTCTGCGCCACGTACGTAGAGATAAATTCGAGGGAGCGCGGCGTTTCCGAGTATGTACTGACCCCAGCGCACCGCAGTCTTTCGCAACCTAAAGGCCGGTTCGAGACACTTGCGTTTGAGTGCGTTTGACTGCGTTGCAGGCGAGAACCGAAAGCGAGTCACCGCCACATCTGTGCTTCGTATGAAGCATGGAATCCAATTCAAGGAATCATCTTGGCACGCGATATAAGCAGCAGGGATGTCCTGGTTTCTCGCGGCCGCAACGCAGTCAAACGCAGTCCAACGCAACTGTCTGAACCAGGCTTAAGATCTGCAGGAGAAGCTTCGCCCCTAACAAGCATCGTTTTCTTTTTTCTTCCTTTGACTCAGGGTGCTCGTGAGATCCCGAAGTGTTATATAGGGTACAAAACTCGCGTCGGAGGCGTAACTTCTACGGCAGGTATTTTGTTGCAACTGACTATTACCGACGTACGTGTCCAAAAGCGTCGCTGAGGAGACAATTCACGATTGGCCAAACGTTCACTATGGCGTATTTATTTGGATTCATTTTTCTTTCATCGACAGAAATCAGCGCCACGTCAGAGTGTGAACTGTGATGATGTAGGTTTAAGTGCGCGTTGACTCCAAGCTTCCGTCGTTTTGTCACACACACACCGTCGAACTTGAAGCTCGCAAGTGATGATAAGCAGTCAAGATTACATCTCATGACGTCACGGCGAGGCATATTTTGATCGTGACGTCACGAACGAATGCCATGAGAAGGTGCCACCAAAATATTTATGCGCGAATAGCGAACTTCGTGCTGCAGGTTGAACCTCAAGGTAGCACGAGGGTTTATAATACTGTGAGCCCAAAAGAGCTAATGGTTTAAATAAATAGAAAAATCTCTGCCATCATTGCCCGGTAATATTATCTGAGTTCTCTGTTACCGGGCGAGGCTTATAGGCAACCTGCAATGCTGTTTGGTTTGGCGCTATCCAGCGACTAAAGCAAGAAACATTGGGTACGCCTGCGAGCAGCGGCTGCATTGTCCAAACATAAGCTATTATTCTGGTGGTGCCGCTTAGCCTAGCGCCTGAAGCAAGAAATACTGGGTAGGCCAGGAAGCCGTGATTGGATAACATGCCGGTACGGCGGAAGCTACGGCCCTGGCGGGCCAATCGGAACGTGACTACGTAACACCGGAGTGTGCTATTACTGCGAAGTAGTATCAGACTTTTCGCTGCTTCATGCTCCAATATGTGTGCGTTGCGCTGCTTCATGCTCCAATATCTGTGCGTTGCGTTGCAGCACACAATGTGGGGCTTGTCGTTCACCCTTTGCCAAGTTACAACGCGACAGGGTAGGGGCTCACTCTGCTGGCGCCACCCTGCTGTTTTCTGCTGGCTATTGGGTGGCTTGTCCGGGTGACAAATCTGACCAAAAAAGAAAAAAAGATGATCATAACAAGAAAGAAACAGGCGAGATATACTCGTTTTCACCCCAAGTCCGACCTTCAGCCGAAGCTACGATTTCATAAAGCCAATCAAGCAATGCTAAAAGAGAATAGTTTTTTTCTTTGTGGGTTTGCTATCGATCGCTGGCGAAACCAATCACGCAGCAAAAAAGATTGGCAGAGACCTTGACCTTCAAAGTCCTAGAATGAATGAAGTGCAGCATTTAAGAAGTGATCATTTTAATTTGTTTATAAGACTATACAGAGTCGTGTATAGTATAGGTCATGGGGAAGATATATATATATATATACATATATATCATTGCGTTCTTTCTGAATTACCACCGTTTCGAACCAGTTCGCTTTACCTACATGATATTCTTGAAGGTGCCTGGCCCACTCGGAGTTGGAAGCGTTGTTTCTCAAATGCCATTTGTGTTCAGTCGGTCTATCATTTATACGCCTCGACGTCTGACCTTCGTGCTTAAATCCGCACTCTAAAGGGATCTCGTAAACCACATAATTTTCACACGAAACGGACCTTTCGCGATGTCCTTTCTAGCCTTCTTTCTGTCCCGATTCAAAAGGCGTAAATTTGGCTAACTTGAAAATTGACATGAACAGAGTATTCACGCCAAACATCTTCGCAGATGTTTGTGTTGTGAGAAATATTGTGAAAATATGAAATAGCAGCTAGGTCGGCTGCTCACACTTGGTTCACTCTGTTTATTTCTGAGCTGAATGGAAAGTTGTCGTTTTAGAAAAGTTACCTCATACCCCGCACCCTCCATCCTTCCCCATTGCCCTTTTAACGCTTGACTCATACAACGTGTATAAGACCCTTTCAACGCATTACAAACCAATGATTTCGCAACTTCCGCTTTACCAATGTTAGAGTGAAACTTAGTTTTGGAGGCACCGGTTTAGCCATTTTCTTACCATATTCCCAACATAAACCATTTTTCACCTGAATGCGCAAGTTCAAAAACTGCAACGTGTTCTCCTCTGGTTTTTCTACTCTGAATTACAACTCCGGGGTTGTTGACCTTATCAGCTTCTCAAGATAGTCCGACTTCCCATGCTTCAAACGTGCAGACTAAAATATTATCGATATGTATTCTGATGAAGCCCACATCCGGCATCAACTCAATCATTCTTGTCAAACAACACTATATCTAAGCTGATGACGTATATCTCAGCTAACAACGGTGCGAGCGACGAGCCTATGCAGACACCTTTCTTTAAATGTATTTTTGTCCCGTGATTTTTGCCCGATTCTGATTGAAACTTCACTAAATTCAACTCTAACACCTCTTTCACTGCGATCATCAACCTTTACTTTTCTAGAAAATAATATAAATATTTTATATCCATCGAAAACACCGAACTCGTTCTCTCATGGTTGCTTACCGGTAACCGAAGAAGCTCTTCTTGTATTTTTCAACGATAAGGACTTATCAAGACAGACCATGTCTAACCTATGCTCTAGAAACTGAGAAACAACTTTTTTCCACGTTCCGTTTTCGTTTACAACAACTCTAAGGGACATCTTCACTTTATGGTCCTTTAAAAAATAATTTGAAACAAAGGTGCATCTTGGACTGACTCATTATGCGTTTGGCAACTTGATCATTGTCTTGTTTCTTTAACACTGTGCATATGTCTCTTCTCAGTTTTGCCGAATTTCCATTTCAGTCCTTGAACAACACACTCATAGTATTTTTGTTTTGTTCTGGAATTCTTGCATGGGGAGAATACCAAACCTCCCCGATTTATCTGTTTCAAGTAATTTCAACGACTGTGATCTCTAGTTCTTTCTTAACCATGTTTACATCCTTGAATTTTTTTCTCTTTTGGGTACGAGTCTGCCATGATTGTATCTGATCTTCCTACAGTCGGATCTACAAAAGCTGTCTTTTCATAGTGACCTACCAAACGCGCAACCTTCTGAACAGGGAAAACACGTTAAGTCTAGATGGCCTCACATTAAGGCAAAACTTAGGTCCCTTGGATAAAAAAACTTCCCCTTCTTTTCTGGAATCAAACTTTTACATGGGTTCACTACATGTAAATGGGACTCCGACACAGACAGAGCACTACGCCCTACCATAGGTGGACATTCCTTCCGCAACTTCGTTATCTTAACAGAGTTCAAAATTTGCGTGCTTTTGACATACCCGAGAAATTAACAAACTGACAGGCAGCTAAAGAAGGGCACAAGCTGCGGAAGCTCGCGATGGTTTCATTTACCGAACAGTCATAATACTCTCATTTAAAAGGGTCGTAAACCTATGATTATGCAAATGTATTCACGTGCACATCAAAGCAGCAATTCGTATCTAGGTGATCCGGAATTACCTACGCGTCTACAATATATATATATACACAGAAAACTAGACATCTTGTATTATAGGCTGCTACTTGAAGTAATCTACACCAGTAGCTAAATTTTTCTTGACCGGACTAATAACCCAAACTCCAATATATGCAGCTGCAATGAAGATGTGTAACATTGCTATGCGTATGCATTAAGTACGAAACTTTACTGGAGCACATGAAAAGGGCTCTTCAACAGCTGGGCCCGCAACCATTTACTGTGGCAAAAGTTTTGGGCCCATAGAAAAATTGGCGGCGTGACAGCATCATCTTTAAAGCGCTTTAAAAACACGTCAAAGAAACTGTCCTTCAAGATAGACTTTAGGTGCTTGTGTGTGCGCGTGTTTTTGTGTCTGTAATTTTACTAAAAACATCTATGTACTTGTTTCTGGTGACAAACGACGTTTTCTGTAATATTTTTATAAAATACGAATTACGACACCACGCAAATGTTCAAGACTGTGATAGCTCTTGTAGCGCGATGCATTTCAATGTAATAAAAATAGTGAAAGCAAATTGTTAAAAACATGCCGACATTTATCGCGAAATGAGTACATAGAAGTCAGTTTGATGTAATGCATAAGAAAAGTAAAGACGATCGAGGACGGGACAGTGGCGCGCAGGTCCATCTCTCGCTTTCAGCGTTCGGTAAAACAACTGTCTCGGGCCGGAGACTAGCTGCGTGTTTCGCTGTTGAAAGCTGATACCTCGGTGACTACGAGACAAAGCGCCGGCTTACGGATTCCCGAGTGACAGGTTCGAATCCCTGTTGAGGTGCCCGCAGTCTGAAGGAGGCATATTGCCGAGAATGCACCGTGTAACCGAGACTGCGGTCGCGCGTCAGAAAATCCTCAGGTTGTTCGAATTGGGACGTGCCAGCTCCCCCCCCCCCCCCCCCCGCCCAAAATAGAATTTACCTTTGCTGTTTAGAGCGCACGTGTTCAACAGCAAAACACGCATTTATCTAGTCTAGTGTATACAACACCTTATCAATGTCGTCATGTGGAGTGTGCCAAATTATTTTACGAGTATCTCTACTTAACAAACAACAAGTGAGTAAAAAGAGTGAGCGTCTTATCGATTTTCACTTGCTCGGTTTTTCAATTGTTTTCGACGGGTTGTTATCGAACTTTAGGCCACTATCTTCCGATGGCCAAGGTTTGGGAGGAAAAATATCCCGTATGGACTATTAGACAGAAGGAAGTTTGCTTTCATTAAACAGGCCTCGAGGCGATTTTCTAAATAGTTTTAATAGTATACTGCTCTATTTGATTCCTCTATTTTTAAAAGCTTACGAGTTGCGCTCTAGCACTAGTTATTCTTTTCCGCACTCACTTGGCGACGGCAGTAAGATAGACGACACCTAGCGCCTAAAGCAGAAAGCTGTAGAGGCAGGTTCGCTCACCATTGTTTTCGAGCGAATAAGATATTCAAAGCACTTGGCGATCTAAAGACAAAGATGTGAAGGTAGGTTCTAAAAGACGTAATGAAAATCGCCACTACCTTGTTTTTACTTGCGATGAAACTTAGCGGATGCTCCGAGCTATCGGAACCAATCGAATTCCGTGCGAGTGGCACGCGAACCGCGACCTTCGGGAGAGGTGCAGCGACACGTGGAGTGCGTGGTCACGTGATCCGTCCGCAGCTCTGGATTGGCTGGGATGACTCGTAGGGGCCGCTGCGGTTCACCATCAAGTTGAAACCGAGGTATACCAGTCCCGGTGCATATTGGACAAAAACGAGCAGCGTTCACCACGTCAACTTGCAGTCAGATCAAGATGCAACGTGGTCTGATTAAAAGTATACGCCACCAATGTTGATCATGATCAAGCGTTAGGGAACGGCAGCTGGCTTTTCTCCAAACATAGGTAGTGTTTGGCTACTCCCATCACCGTAGCGATCAGACACGAGCCGCAACCCGAATGTCCGTTCATAGCGTTGATTCGTGGCCCGAGCCCACATTTATTATCACGCAGTGCCCGTGTCTAATGGATGAGTTGATTACAGCTATTGTCACGCCAGGATGATCCCTGCGACTACATCAGCAACCTTTGCAAACCAGTGACAGATAACTGTTGTTCGCTTCTATAATTGAAATTACACCACCGCTCGATGAGAGGTGTTGTTTGAGTATATTTGAGTCCGTCTGCTATAGCCGGTGACAGGTTAAAAGTGAAGTGGAAGTTCCTCCAACCTCTTTCAACCTTAGCAGAGCGAGTGCTGGAGAGGAG
This sequence comes from Ixodes ricinus, assembly GCA_037355805.1. Classification (NCBI taxonomy): domain Eukaryota; kingdom Metazoa; phylum Arthropoda; class Arachnida; order Ixodida; family Ixodidae; genus Ixodes; species Ixodes ricinus. The sequence continues at coordinate 114,088 of JAZHYW010032992.1, read as the reverse complement.
GTCGCCTTCCCTCCAACGTTCGCTCTGCTAAAGTGGAAAGAGGTGGGTGAAGCTTCCACTTTACTCTTCACCTGTTACCGACTACAATGTTAATTGAGCAACAATCAAACACAAAATCGTTTCCCGGCTTCTTTAAATATCAAAGTCGAGGTAAAGAAACCGCGTGTAAACTTGATGTTGCAGTAACAAGTCGTTGTTGTCCCGAGCAAGGTTCATTACCTAAAATGTAAGGTGTAAACAAAAGGTAGGATTGTTTCGAAGCCACATTTTTGGGTAGTAAAATTATCACTGGGAATCTAGTATATACGTTTTATGTAAGACACGTTTCACAAAAAGACAAGATACGAAGGAATGGAATACGGCCAAAAGGATCGCAGTAACACTCATGTAAGCTGTAATTAACATATATGTACCTAATGCGTGTTTATGGAAGTTGGAAACTTCCATTTAAAGACAACAACTTGGGCTCGGCTGCTTCCTCAAGCTTGAACACTCTGCTTAGCACTAGAAAAGTAGGCTAATTCAAACAGACTCAAAGGCTCTTGAAACGTATTACCTACAAACCAATTTATTTATAAAACTATCGTCTTATTCTTGACCTAGAACAGACGTACAACCTTACACTAGTTAAAAAAGGGATGTGAAAGACCAAGGCAGACAAGTTCAAATAAGTATAATATATTCAGAGCACGTTTACATTTTGCTGGAAACAAGAAATGTTGTAGTTTATTGTAAAACAAAAAGTTTCCAGAAACATGCCTATGTGGCACCGCTGCACTAGCTTCAATGAATGCCCATTCCTCCCGAGGTCAATAACTCCGTGGAGAGACCTATACTCCATTTTCACTGGTCTGGCGAGTTTGTAACTCTGCCATTCTTTAGTAGTTAGCTCATGACAATGTATGTGGGACAACAAATCACAGAAACTGTAATGACACATAAAAACAGGCTTGCTTGGGACTATTAATAACTACAAAACCCTGAAACGGTTTGCTCTCTTTTTATGTACTCTTGAAACTTACGTATTGTTAATTATGAAGTCACGTCAAAAACCCTTTGTAAAACTTTAAAAACACATTTTCTAGGTTTCTCAGCTATATCGTAGTGGTGTTCGCTGAATATCCGCGAATCTCCATTTGTGTAACAACATGGTGCTGTGATTTGTATATTATCCAGCTTGTTTACAAATTTAGAAATGTAGGTAACGACCGACACTGATATTTAATTCCGCCAAGACACATTCACGCCATTTCTTGCATAAATTTACTCCTGTCCTACGCAATAAGAAAGAGCCGAATGAAAGCTATTTCTTCACTTTCAACTATATCCCATATGTTCCGCAAATACACGTCGTAAAAATAAAATTGAACCTGAGCGCCACTTCCAGAGACCGTACAATGTCTTTATTCGCAGACGCACACAGCGGGTAAAGCAAAGTTGCTCCCGAGCTTTCTCGAATGCCACATATTCAAGAGATCACAGAACATGCGAGCGCGTAATAACAGGCCACATAAACAAGCCGACAAATTGCTTCCGTATGGAGTGCAAGGCTCAGCTACCTTGAACGATATTTGCTCGTTGTTCAGTCTCCGCTTGGATTAATCATAGAAGTTATCTTTATTAGAGATATCGGCACTTGATAACTGGTATATTTTTTAAGCGTTTATCAATACAACATTAGACCATTACTTGTCATAAAACATTACTATTACATGATGTGTAATAACTTCCCATATATACTGGAAGCTTATTAGACCACTGCTTTTACACATTTCGTACTAATAGCGGATTCATATTTGCAAGAACATTTTCTTCAAACTTTGTTTTTTATTGAATAAAATTTATTAAATATTTTGAATACCGTTGTTTGAATCAATCGCAATAGAAACTTTGATTGTATATTCCGTATGGTAATTGCATCCTTCGACGTGCCATTTTCATAATTTTGAATGTTCGGCACCACCGAGAGGACATCCAAGTTTGTCACAAATAAAATGATTTTTTTTAACTGCTTCTATTTTTATACAGGTGCACCGTATCATCCTTTGGCCTCAAAAATAATCTGGTGGGCGGGCTGATTCAACAATATAAACACCCAAATAGTGGCAAAGGACGAGGATGAAGTAGCGCGTGTAATCTCTCCTTCTCGTCCTCGAACTTTGAGCTGTTCGTATTTTGTAACATCCGTTGACGCATATAAAACAATGAACTCATGGTGTGAGGAAATATTGCAGCATTAACTCTGGGCAGTTATCGAGTGTTCTAGTTTAGAACATTCCCGCATAGAGTGTCCATAAAAACTGGGGTAGCGCGGCAGAGTCTTGTCTTACCGTAGCGTTCAGTCTCGCTGTTGCTCCAGCATTGACGTCCGCGACGGCACTTATCGTATTTTCTTTTCGCACAAGTTGGCCACATTAGGCATTTAGTTTCTCAGTTATTCACAACTTCTCTTCCTGTCATTTGTGAACATGTGAAATCTGAAAGGTGGACTCCTAAGAATGCATCAGCACCATTGAGAACCTTTTTTTCTTAGAATGCTTATGATAAGTTTACGAATAAAGTATTCGTGTCAACTTAAATTTTTTGTCGAAAAGTAAGAGACCAAAATTTCTATAAAATAATGAATATAGCATAATAGAGTTGCGGCTTGTGTTTGATGAATACTATCAGGAAATAAAATATACTGCAAGATGGTTTATGTCTGCTTTTGCTTATCGTTTGTGAGCGCAAGGCTAATATTAACAAATGGTTTTGTGTATCAAAATGCTGTCATGTGTAGTTTTCAAGCTGCTATATGAAAGGTTAAAAATTCGAAAAATGTGTGGTTAGGTCATATTACTAACTCCTTAATTTGCTCGCTACCAACCTTTTTATATTTTTTCCCAAGGACGATTAAATACTGAAATTCGCTTCCTACTGGGGAAATTTCCTCTTCCCATTTCATAACTGCATAGGCTTCTTATTGATGCTTTACGTTTTGCTGCTGTTTACTTTTTCTGTTTTTGTATAAATTTGTTTTTTTAATTTTTGGCGAAAATTTTGTGGTGTGTATTTTCTTGTAATGCGGACTATATATTTTTTTCGACCCTGCTTGTACCATCGTGGTCTGCAGTATGTAATAAATAAAAGCAATGTAATTACATAAATTCATAAACTAGCATTTAATTCTTTTGCGGCTAGTATGCGCAACATGGAAATAATAACGAAAATGTCAAGTGCGGCCGCCAAAGACAATCGGTACGGTACTACGTTTTGAAGCACTGTCTACTCCATGTACTTACAAAAAGCTGGTTGTTATGTTTTAATTTCGTCATTGAATCTGATAGAAACATTGAAAATGCCTACTTAAACGGAATGAAGAACTACAATAGAGACATTTCGGACAAGTGACGACAGGTGCTAAAGGCGCCAAGCTTCCAATGGGACAACGAACTTGACACACAAAACCTGATCACAAACGAGAGCAAATCTTTAACCTCCAAATGACTGCTTATTTTCGAACACTACTCTAAGCATAACATCATCATCATCGCTATTTACTTTTCTTGAAAATCCTCCAAGGATATTACACAAGGGAGCAGGCATACATATAAATATAATAAAAAAACTACGATCAGAACATTAACGCAAGACTAAAAGACTCTGATCTAAATTGACGCTTTAGAGAGAAAGAGGCTATCTATGAGCTGCTGCAAATATTTTAGTGTTATTTTTGGAAACAATGTGGTCAGGTAGTGCATTTCAGTCTTTTATTGCCAATGGTGATGTAGGCATTTGATAAGAGACTGTACACAAAGAAATTTTACGTAATTTAGAAGAATGGCAAAGGTGGTCCGTGAGACAGCTAAAAACTTAAGAAGAAAGTAGCTCACTAGGTTACTCGATAACGCCCCCCTCCACCCCCCTTCATACACACACACATTCTGAGCATTAACTACTTTAATATTTTGGCCTCTTTCACTTAAAACCAACCTATAAAAGGAAATCGACTTATCTTTATTGGTTTCCACCGGTATAAACCGACTCAAGTTCATGTCTCTACACTCAAGTTATAGTCTATCAGCATTTTACAAAAAACATGGCATTTAACACCTTAATGTGTATTAGTACGCTTTGTAAATGTGGTTTTGATTGTCATCTTGTCATCTACAAATTTCTTGTTTAAATGAAAGTTCCATGGACAAAGTAGGAGAGCACGCCACACGGATATAATTCGTTTGATACTTCTTGGCACCAGTGAACGCACATGATTGCACCTGAAAAATGTGATATTAGAAATATTCCGCTGATGAACTCAGATTGTTGAAGGCACCTGTTCCTAGTAGGCCCTTTGCAAAACGTGCAGCGCCCTACACAAGGTTGAAAGAAATTTCGGGAACTGACTGTATAAAACCGCCTGTGCTAGACGACAGAGGTGACACAGACAAGCGGGCGAGGACAGACGTGCAACTGCTCTTCTCTTTCTTTCTCTTTCTCGCTTTTCAGTGTCACGGGGTAGCTGCTGTGGGAGTAGAAAAACATACGTATAGGACGTTTCCATGTTTTGTTGCATGTGGCCTTTTAAGGCATCTTGGGTGAAACCAGCTGAACAAGGGAAGGAAGATGACAGGAGAAAAGAATGGCGAACCGACCGCTGGACTACCAACTGTTTTTTATTAAATCTTCCTCTTCTTCTATTAATTTATATCCAATCCTCCTTTTTCTTTTTCTTTCCCATTGCTCTTATTTGTGCTCTTATTTTTCTTATTTTTCCTCCTGATTTTTATCAATTACCCACGAAGAGTGCCGTGTAGAAAGAGTTTTTCTTTGGCTTGCAAGGTAATTGAAGGGATGCTCACGCACTTGTCGTCTTCTTCGTCGATAGCGAGGGCCTCTAAAACCTCCCTTGCAACCCGGTTTTTATGGTGTCCCATTATGTGAAGATGGTCGAGCTCTGCTGTACACAGGCATTTCCGACAATGGGCAGCTAAATGTCCTGGTCCCGCAAGGTTCCTAAGGTTTGCTGCATGTTCACGTGCTCGGTCGTTAATACATCGACCGGTCTGTCCGATGTAGCAGCGGCCACATGTTAGCGGTATGTTATATATAACTTCCTTATCACAAGGAGCGTATTGTGTTTGGTGCCTGGTGTTACACTTTTCCTTGGTGTTTTTCGGTGCTTGATTAATTTTGCGGCACATTGAATAGGCCTTGTTAGGTGCCGAGCAGATGACTTGCACGTTTTGCCGGTTGGCTATCTTTTTTAACTTATGGGTAACCCCGTGAATATACGGTATCACTACAAAGGGTGGTCTGGGTTTTTTTGTTTGTTGACTCGTAGTATCATTCGTCTTGATGGTGCGGCATATTTTTTCACAGATGGAGGCCATCATGGGTTTCGGGTATCCCGCGTTATGAAGTCGAGACATTTGGGTGTCAAAACTTTGTTGTACTTGATGTGGACATGATTTCTTTAGACTTGCTGTAAGAGCTGAGATGGCGACAGCTTGCTTTACGTTCTTTGAATGTTCCGATTCATAAGGAAGAAATGCCTTCCCGATCGTGCTTGATATTTCCAACATACATGTCCTGTTGTGAAAGTCAAAGCTAAATCCAGAAACCGAATGGAATCATCCACAGGAGTCTCATAGGTGAAGGTGAGACCCAAACAGCTTTGTTGGAATAGTGTCATGGTGGCGTTGAGGCATCCGTCTTCTTTTTCGTTAATTTTTGTGGTGGATAAAATAAGAAAATCGTCCACATATCTAAAGATACCCGCTATGCGTGTATCTTTTAGGACCTTCTGAATGGCTCGTCCACACATGGCAAGAAAAATATCACATAAAAGAGGAGCCACTTGTGAGCCGATACACACTCCACTCTTTTGCACGTACTGGTGTTCTTGATGAGCTACAACAGTCGCTGACAGGTAACATTGTAGAATTTCCAAGAAATGACCTACGCTCATCCCTGCACTATTTTGGAAATTAAAAAGGCCTTTTTCTTCGATGGTGGTTTGAATGACTTGTAGGAGGCTTGTGTGGGGAATAGAATAGTACATGTCTTGTACATCTATAGAGAACCCAGAGGCTATGAGGTGTCCCTGTTCTTGAAGAAAAGATATTACGTGTTCTGAATTCTGTATTCGGAAAGGGTCATCGATTTGTACATTGGATAGTTGTTGGGTCAGAAATTTGGACACGCAGGCCTGCCAGGTGGTTCGTTCCGAGACAATGGCCCGAAAGGGAACTCCTCCTATGAGTCTTGGCTGAATTCAATGTGCCGCAAAATTAATCAAGCACCGAAAAACACCAAGGAAAAGTGTAACACCAGGCACCAAACACAATACGCTCCTTGTGATAAGGAAGTTATATATAACATACCGCTAACATGTGGCCGCTGCTACATCGGACAGACCGGTCGATGTATTAACGACCGAGCACGTGAACATGCAGCAAACCTTAGGAACCTTGCGGGACCAGGACATTTAGCTGCCCATTGTCGGAAATGCCTGTGTACAGCAGAGCTCGACCATCTTCACATAATGGGACACCATAAAAACCGGGTTGCAAGGGAGGTTTTAGAGGCCCTCGCTATCGACGAAGAAGACGACAAGTGCGTGAGCATCCCTTCAATTACCTTGCAAGCCAAAGAAAAACTCTTTCTACACGGCACTCTTCGTGGGTAATTGATAAAAATCAGGAGGAAAAATAAGAAAAATAAGAGCACAAATAAGAGCAATGGGAAAGAAAAAGAAAAAGGAGGATTGGATATAAATTAATAGAAGAAGAGGAAGATTTAATAAAAAACAGTTGGTAGTCCAGCGGTCGGTTCGCCATTCTTTTCTCCTGTCATCTTCCTTCCCTTGTTCAGCTGGTTTCACCCAAGATGTATCAGAACCAACTAGCTCAGCTTTTCCCCTTAGTAAGTTGCCTTTTAAGGCATTTGCTAACTGGTCTATTGGAGTTAACCCTACTATGTCCATGTAAAACAATGGGCAACAGTCTCTCCTAATTAAAAAGGTAACAAAATTGCAGTTTCATACCTTGGACCCATCCTGTAAAGCAAACCGGCAACCGGATGGCCTAAGACAACAGCATAGTTTTCGTGTAAAACAGCCAAATATTGGGCGATTGAAAACAAGCCGTCTGCGTGAAGCCCTTCTTTCGATCTATTTTGTTTACGTTGACTTTAACAGGCGGTATTGTAAAAATTGCATTATCTGTTGCTGGTTTCAGACTACGTTTTCGTGTGCGTTCATTCAGCAGGCACCTCTTTTCCATGGTGACGGAGGTGGTAGCAGTCAGATTAGATCGTGCCGGAGGTGGCAGTGTGGAGAAATGAAATGCGTGTTTCGATTTTTTGTTGCTGTACTTTTCAAATGATAGGAAACGATAAACAAAAATAGTCTCGAAAGGCGTGCTGAACATGAACATTGGCTAGTGCCTCCTGCGTCAAATAGTTTGATTAGACTTGACGAAGGCATGTTTTTAGCGCGAAATTTGGACTTGGTATTTTTTGTAACAGCTTCTATGATATTGAAATATTAATGTGCGTGTAAAAGTTGATTGCGTGAGAATGTACATTTTGAAATGAAAGGCAGACCGTTTTTGTGTCTGTGCAGCGACAACAAACTCGGCACTGGCTGCCTGACAACCTGTTCGCCAACATGCCCGCACCTTCAGACGGTGGTGCTCAGCCGGAACGCCTTCCAGGTCCTCTCACCCCAAGCCCTGGACAAACTGGCTTCAGGCGGCTGAGCAAACTCAACCTGGAGGGTGAGCTTGCCGTAACAGCCGCCGGAATGTTTTTTTTTTTTTTGTATTCGTTAAAAGTATACATATGCAAATAAGGAACTAAGCACAACCCATAAACATATCTGATATCGCAACTTAAAATTAGCAAAGGAAATACACTAACACATAAAACAAAACGTGAGACCAAGGTGAAAATGTATCGGTAAATTTGCTTACATACATATTGTTGCCGATAAATGCAAACATTATAGTGCTAATAAAATGCATTAAAATCATTAACTACCTTGAATTTATTTGGGCGCGCGAAGCAGGGCTTCCTAATCTGATCGGTGTCGACTATACCTCCGTTTTCATACTACGTATGCAACGCTGTCAAAGCTACTGGCGTGAGCGCGTGTCTCTGCCTATTTCGGGTTCGCGCGAGCACGCGTGCAAACGACCAACGAGATCAGGCCTCATGCACGCGCCAGTAGATTTGACAGCGTTGTACGCTGTGTGAAACAGAGTATAGGGATGCCGCGAACCACCCTAGGTTCGAGATTCGAAACGCTTCGATATTTTCGACAGTACGGTGGTTCGAATTCGACAAATTCGCAACTTTGCCAAGATCGTGGAGTTTCGATTTTTGAAAGGTTAAAAGTTTTCACGGTTTCTAAAAGTTCAGGTCTCGATTATTTCGAATGCTTTTTTACTTGAGGTGCGAAAAATCGAAGATTTCGAACTTTTCTAACTTGAAATTTGAGAGATTCGAGATGTTTCAATTTTTCTTTGGATCTAGAAATTCGAAAAGTTCTAACGTTTCGAATTCTTATAGACGTAAAAGTTCAATAAATTTGAAGATTTCGAATTTCTTTCTACATACAGTTCGAAGGTTTCCGATTCTCTTTTAGGGCTAAATGAGAAAAAAAAAAAAACTTTGAAGGTTTTGAATTTTTTAAAGTCCAAGTGCGCAAAGTTCGATGTCCGGTTTTCATGTTCCGCCACAGTTTCAGCTTCAAATAACGTTTTCACGCGTCCACTGGTTTTCACGAAATCCAGGTTTAGAAAAGTTCGGGTGTGATATTTAGAGTGCGCGAAGTTGGTCCGGCAATTAAATGAGGCGGCGAGTGTCCCGGATGTGCTGGAATATTTGCCAGTGCAGAGTGACGCGTGACCATAGATCAGTGATTGTGACCGCCAGCCCGGGGGGGGGGGGTCATTAACGTGCATCACGAAGTAGTGATCACATGAACGCACTGTTTAACGATACTCATCCAGTTCGAAACGGCCAGGCTCAGGCAGGTGGTTTAGGCTCAGAAAACCTTGAAGCGATCTGGCAAACTGCCTCCTACCTCCTTGCACGCTGATAGTAATCCGATCGAACGCCGCCCGAGTGACGCTGGTATATAGTAAGTTTAGTTCGTACATGATGCAAAATCCTAAGACTCGGAATGAAATTTGAAAAAAAAAGTGTAAGAAGACAGAAAAAAGAGGGAACAGGACAACGCCTCAAACCCAGCTCTGGGAATGAAATTTGAAAGAAAAAACTGTAAGACAGAAAAAAGGGACAGGACAACGTCTCAAACTCAGCTCAGGACAACGTCTCAAACTCAACTCAGCTGAAAACTCAGCTCAGGACAACGTCTTAAAATCAACTCAGCTGAGTTTGAGACGTTGTCCTGTCCCCTTTTTTCATTCGTCTTACAGTTTTTTCTTTCGAATTTCACTCCCAGTCTCAAGATTTTGCATCATGATCAACATGCACCAGCTCGCTTGAACCTTGACAATTTTTTAGTTAGTAATGCGGAGGGCAAGTTCGTCTGCTTCTTGCGCAGGGGGTTGCGGTGACGTCAGAACGCCGAGCCCTGATTGGCTGATCGCGGTCCCCTATCTGAGCGTCGTCTGCTCCTTTGCAACGTCGTCTGCTCGCAACGTCGTCTGCGTCTGTCTTACCTTTCCTGCGACTTTCGAAAGTGGAGAGGCCAGATTCACGAAACTATCTTACGCCAAAAATCTGCGTAAGACAAAACTTAAAAACAACTTCGTATTCACGAACCGAAATTTTCGTAAGTTTTGCGCAGGTTACGACAAAATCCTACGACAGCTCCGAAGCTACGCACTTGTTACGATCAAATCAGCATGGCCGACAGCGTCGCGGTCGCGACGACCAACGGACGTTTATTTTTCTACGTGCGCTTCTCTCGCGTCCCGACTTCAAGCAGCAAGAAAAAAGTAAAGAGTACTTGAACCAGACCACGACGAACAAGAACGCTGGATCCACAAACACCCGGGAAAAGCTCCAACGGCCACGATTCCACCGACACCGACCAAGCGAACTCGGCAGATAGGCCTAGTAGCCATTCCGACTCGGTGACCGTCTGCCCACGACCGGCTGGCGTGCTGAATGGAATGTGCCCGCGCGACCCTTGTGAACCCTTCCCGTATTATACTGTGATCACTGACCTCAATTTTAGATTAAGAGGTCAATCTCTTCCTCTTGTCATCTCCTTGTTTTCTGAGGCAACGGTGACTCTCGCCGGTGAAAAAGCGGTGAATATCCGACAGACGCAGGAAAGGTAAAGGGAGCCATCGCTTTGACTAGCAGACGTAAAGCAGACGACGTTAACTGCGCCAACCCGCCGACGCCGTTAAAGAATGAGGAGTCTTGCCGCACACGAAAGGGGGGGAAAGTATTTGGGAGGGAACTTGCGGACACTAACACGCTCACTCTCGGTTCTTAGCAAACAAACCTCGGCGTCTCGGGACACCTCGCCAGTGAGTACTTTGACTTCCTCCTTGATGCGCGTCTGCTAGTTGTTCGACAAAAACAACGAACCGCTCGAGTTATTTCGTCTGCCTTCTCTGAAAGGCGAAGTCGAGCTCGCTCGTAAAGACCTGCACTTCCAAGGACGTTTAAATAGGGGCAGGACCCGGCATGACGTCATACCCAGCGACGCCGGAAGAGCAACCCAATCCCAGACTGCCCCGCGCACCGACGCTCTCATCCAAACTAAATTCAACCATGCTCCCATCGTCTGCTCTCCGCTCGGTCGTTGAGGCAGGCTACGTCCGCTCGTGCCTGCGGTCTGCTTCGTCTGCTCGCTGTCGCGGCTGGCTTTCGATTCGATCGGCGCACCAAAATATGTTTCGATGCGAACCCGAATACTCATCACGGCGGAGTGAAACCAACATCTTCTCGAAGCAGAAGTTTGTACGGCTTTCTCAACCCGCGATGCCCTTCACGACACACACCACAGCGCCTTCTCAGCGTTCGTGCCTACGATCCTTCTCCAGCGTTCGTGCCTACGATGACTGACTCGCGATCGCTGCAAAGCCGCGCTACGACGGCTCGTTCGAGACGACCGCCCAGGCGCGGTCGCGCGGTGTCGAGGCGTCCGCTACACGCCGACTTCCTGAGTCCTACTGGTCAGGCAAGTGTTGGGCTCGAAATCTCGCCTGTTCGGCACCGAATCAGTCGGTGCGTCGTCTAGAGCGTCTCAACTCTAGTCACTTACTTTCTGCTGGGCAACTAGGCGTTCGTTTATAATAATCTCATCCAATTCCGACCATACCGGTTTAAAAGTCTCCGTTAAGCGCTGTTTCAAATAACAGTGGGCGCCGCCATTACTTTCGGTGCACACAATCGCGTTGCCACGGAAATGCCATGGCAACGAGGGTTGTTTGCACCAAAATTAATGGCGGCGCCCACTCACTGGAAGCTTCCCATTGGTCAAGAAATGTTCGTCACGGCTCGTGGCCACGCCTCACTTCCGTTACACTTCGCTCCATGCTTTGGGGATAGGGACGCACCTCCTGCCCATTATAACCTCCTTGTGCGCCCGCCGAAAGTCGCAGGAGAAGGTAAGACAGACGCCGACGACGGTGCGAGGCAGACGAAGTTGCAAAGGAGCAGACGACGCTCAGATAGGGGACCGCGATGAGCCAATCAGGGTTCGGCGTTCTGACGTCACCGCTACTTCCTTTCTCATGCGCAGAAGACGAAAATGAGCCCACTTGCGAGCGTATACGCCTCGCAAGTGGGCTCATTTTCGTCTTCTGCGCATGAGAAGGGTAGCGGTGACGTCAGAACGCCGAGCCCTGATTGGCTGATCGCGGTCCCCTATCTGAGCGTCGTCTGCTCCTTTGCAACGTCGTCTGCTCGCAACGTCGTCTGCGTCTGTCTTACTTTTCCTGCGACTTTCGGAAGTGCAGGTCTTTACGAGCGAGCTCGACTTCGCCTTTCAGAGAGGGCAGACGAAATAACTCGAGCGGTACGTTGTTTTTGTCGAACAACTAGCAGACGCGCATCAAGGAGGGAAGTCAAAGTACTCACTGGCGAGGTTTCCCGAGACGCCGAAGTTTGTTTGCTAAGAACCGAGAGTGAGCGTGTTAGTGTCCGCAAGTTCCCTCCCAAATACTTTTTCCCTCCTTTCGTGTGCGGCAAGACTCCTCATTCTTTAACGGCGTCGGCGGGTCGGCGCAGTTAACGTCGTCTGCTTTACGTCTGCTAGTCAAAGCGATGGCTGCTTTACCTTTCCTGCGTCTGTCGGAGATTCACCGCTTTTTCACCGGCGAGAGTCACCGTTGCCTCGGAAAACAAGGAGATGACAAGAGGAAGAGATTGACCTCTTAATCTAAAATTGAGGTCAGTGATCACAGTATAATACGGGAAGGATTCACAAGGGTCGCGCGGGCATATTCCATTCAGCACGCCAGCCGGTCGTGGGCAGACGGTCGCCGAGTCGGAGTGGCTGCTAGGCCTATCTGCCGAGTTCGCTTGGTCGGTGTCGGTGGAATCGTGGCCGTTGGAGCTTTTCCCGGGTGTTTGTGGATCCAGCGTTCTTGTTCGTCGTGGTCTGGTTCAAGTAATTTTTACTTTTTTTTTTGCTGCTTGAAGTCGGGACGCGTGAGAAGCGCACGTAGAAAAATAAACGTCCGTTGGTCGTCGCGACCGCGACGCTGTCGGCCATGCTGATTTGATCGTAAGAAGTGCGTAGCTTCGGAGCTGTCGTAGGATTTCGTCGTAACCTGCGCAAAACTTACGAAAATTTCGTTTCGTGAATACGAATTTGTTTTTAAGTTTTGTCTTACGCATATTTTTGGCGTAAGATCGTTTCGTGAATCTGGCCTCTGCACTTTCGAAAGTCGCAGGAAAGGTAAGACAGACGCAGACGACGTTGCGAGCAGACGACGTTGCAAAGGAGCAGACGACGCTCAGATAGGGGACCGCGATCAGCCAATCAGGGCTCGGCGTTCTGACGTCACCGCTACCCCCTGCGCAAGAAGCAGACGAACTTGCCCTCCGCAACTTTGGAGTTTTATTTTCCGGGACGGAAGAAACGCCGAGCAAAAAGCACAGAAGCTGACACAACTTGAGGTCGAGGAGCGTTCTACCATACCAGTGGCGTCGGAAGAGGAAAAACGGGGGGAAGGGGGGGGGGGGCTCAGTCCCCCCCCCCCCCAGATATTTCAGACTGTTAAAGAAAACAATACGGGGAAAGAGGGCATGGCCGGGCTTATTTTAATCTGAAACTATTTATGCGATATGTATAGCTACTTCGCTCTTCACTGCATAAAAGATCGCGTAGATGGTCAGTGTTAGAAACTCGCTGTCAGAAGGCACTGCTCGTACATGCTCGGTGGTTCGGAAGTTCAAAGCTATGTCTTTTCGACCTAAATAACTGTGCCATTGGTGAAAAATAAGAACTAAATAAACCTAACAATAAATGCAAGAATAAAAAGCTGGAAAAAAAAAACTATCAAGAACCCGCCGGAAGTGTATTCTTGCATATTAAGAGTCCCAGAACTACGAAACAAGTTTCTCCTACCAAAATGTGTACAAGTCTAAAAGAAACACGTCCCAAAAACGTGTAATAAAAAAAATTACATTTTTTACAATTTTTTTATGACGTGTTGAATTTGAACAATTTTAAAAATCTTCCCCCATGAGTTAATTTATTCCTCAACGTGAAAAACAATAAATACATTAGTTTGAATTCTGCCGATGGTAATGATATGCACTGTCTGTAGTGTTAATTTAAATGCGATACCTCAAACAATTTAGACGAAGAAAATTACCAAGTTTAGGGCATAATTGCCCGTAGATACATGTTTGGATATTTCTTCGAAACTCGTCTTGAACAACAATAATCATATCTTAAGACGACACTTACCTAGGCTATACATAGATCATTCCTAAAAAGTTTAACATCTCTACCATAAATAGCTTCGGCTTAGCGCGCTTCAAATATGGCACAAACGACAATTGTCGAAAACCCGTCGTCCTTCCTCGCTCCTTCGGGAATCTATTTCTTTAAAACCAAGCATGCCAGATGATTGAAATAAACGGTATTGTCTTTCGCAAAGAATGCGGCACCGCATGTAAAAATGCGAAAAAAATAAATTACGAATGTACCTCACTGCTTGAATCCAAATGAAACCGCCCGCCGGTCTTCGGAACTTCGACGAACTTCGAACTTTTACCCTAAAAGTTCGAAGTTCGTCGAACTTTGAGTTTTCAGGAATGGAAAGTTCGACAATTTTCGATTTCTTTAGATTAATAAGTTCGAAGGTTCGAAAATTATCGATTTCTTAGCGTAGGAAGTTCGAAAGTTCGAAAAACTTCGAACTTTCTAGGGCAAGAAGGTCGAAAGTTCGAAAATTATCGAATTGTTTAGTCTATCAAAGTCGAAAGTTCGACAAGCATCGAATTTCGCATCGTAATAAGATCGAAATTTCGAAAAGCGTCGAACTTCTTAGTTTAACAAGATCGAAAATTCGACTTCCGTCGAATTTCTCGATATGGAAAGTTCGAAAATTCGAAATCTTTCGAGTCTTTCGAACCGCTTGATTTTATCATTGAACCTTCGGTTCGAAAAAAGTTCGCGGCATCCCTAGTGTCGACAATGTCGGTGTCTGCACGGAAAGACAGATACGGGCCCGTAACACGTGGAACAAAAGTTCGCGTGGCAGTTCCCAGTGGTCTTCGATGGGCTCAATTCCTGACTGCAAGTTTTTATCTGAATGAGAATTACATAGTATGATGTAATTCTAATCCAGACCAACATGGATAACAACTGTGTGATACATGTTGAAGTCCCCACGGCTAGCAGCCGTCCTGCACTTGTTATAATTTTCACCTCTCCCAACAAGGACGCCGAATAAATTTCAAGGCAGGCAAACGTTCTAATGTATAAACTTGCGTAAAACATGTTTCGCCATTTTATGTTTACCAGAGCACTTGGGATCATCTACGGGCACATACAAAATGTCACAATCAGAGTAGAATGTTCAGGTATAATTAACTAAGCACAAAAAGGGCAATTTCTACCAGTCCCCATGAGTAATTTTGCAAGTCTGATAACAACTAGGCTGTACTCTGACTTAATTGCAGGACTTAGAAATTCGATCAGAAACAAATAGGTACTTATGTCTAAAACGCATCACCTGAACTACGGCTGAAGCGGACTCATTTAAATCAGATTAACGCGACCAGCTAGTCTAGTACCGGCAGCCAATCAAGGTAGTCTCCTAATACATCTTACACTTACATAGTTTAAAGAATGCTCTGAGAAAAGCACTGAGAGCCAAGTCGCGCATTGACATTTGCATGTCGCACTTCCATGTGGCTCTTGCAGTTGTTCCGTTTTCTAAGGGCCTACAAGGACCTGGTAGAAAGTCCGTTGTGTCAATTGTCAGAAAGACTGCACTGCATGACACACAGCAATTTGTAGGACTCCATTAATTTAGGAAACTCGTACTTTATTGAATGAAGATGGTTTGCGCATAGCATGATTCACCGTAGAGGAACCGAAGATACTTATTATGGAGCCTCATTTTCACGGAAGACGCTCCGCTGAGAAGTTGAAACATTTTCATTTAATTTGGTGGGGATCAGCGTTTCATACGTTAATTACGCTAATTTTACTCTAATTACGTAAATTCTGTACTGGAAATTCACTTTAAAATATTTATTATATGGGGAATGAAAAGAAACCTCGAAATGAAAATTAAATTAGCCGCTTTCATAACATATTGCACACAATATTTATTTATTCCTTTGTAACAACTTGCAGTACCGGATAATTATAGCAGGTACAGCTTGTAAATAATGAAAAAAATGCATGGTTTCCTTAAGAGAAAGGTTTACGCGAATGCTTTTTCTCATAAAAATAAAAAGAAAATGTCAAGTAAAATAAAACTGTTTCCGTAGATGTTTCTGTCGTACATTTATTGTATTCAAGTTTTGGCAGTGTAGGTTTCCTTTAATAATTCAGAGAAGAAAAAAATGTATATTTTAATACACATGGTGAAATACTTAACAGTCGATTTATGCCGCTACTCACGTATTTGTGAAACAAACATCTGAAAGCTTTGTTCTAGATTGATATGTTGATCCACCTCAAGAATCTGGTTCATTGATACAGCTGAAACCTTTACATCGAGCGAGAGCTTGCACATACAAAATGGAAAAGGTATATTTGCATTTTTCTAGTCGGAACGCGCTCTCACATACAAAATAAGAGCTTTTGAGAACTGTCCTAAAGGCTGGAACACTAAAATCCTGAATGTTTCAAGTCCCAAACCTAGATATTTCTCCTGTGGTATCGTGTTTATCGAAGGCGCAGACATAATGAAAGCTTTAAGTTAGCCGACGATCACCGCTTAGTTCAGAGAGACTGTGTTCCTCAAATATGACTTGCCGCAAGGACTTCTGAGCTTTCTTTGAGATTATCACAAAATTAAAAGCGTGAGAGATAAGACGTGCAAAAGGAAGGAGAAAGGAAAATAAGCGACGTTTCGGGCGAACGCCCTTCGTCAGGCTGACGAAGGGCGTCCGCCCGAAACGTCGCTTATTTTCTTTCCCCTTCCGTTTGCACGTCTTACCTCTCACGCTTTTAATTTTGTGCCAATAGTTAGGTGCCGACAACACCCCACCTATTCTTTGGGATTATCTACGTCGGCTCGTCCCGCGGATGTCAGACAAGCAGCTGAGATGCTTCTTATTCAATTCCCACTAGCCGGCAAGCGACAAGTCCACACCAGTTACCGAAGGCTCTCCCGGATTTGTATACCTGCTGAGCCGGGTTTTGGAACCACAGGGTTGCAGGATGCATCTCCCACACTTTTATACATTCTGTTTTGCGCATATCACTCTCCGTACTTGTTCGAATGGTGAATTATAGTGCCGTCATGTAGGCGAATTGGTTCATGGTAGACGGAAACAAACAGCGCGCCAAAATAGACAAGGGCGAAGGAAAGATGTGAACGACATAAGCGCTGGACCCACAACTAAACATTTATTGAAAAAAAAACACCAACAAAGTAAACCGCGCTATCGCTTCAGCACGTGTCAAGATACGCAATTTCTTTTTTGTATAGAAAAACCGATGTTTGGCTGACGCATGCATCTTGCCCCTCTTTTGTTATTGCGTACGCTTCCAATAATTCTCTGGTGGTTTTACCTGTGCCCCTCCCGATGATGGTGATGTTGTTGAATTTGGGATGGCATTTACATGCAGCACAATGCAGAGGCAGGTGACTCCCAGCAGTCGATCGGAGTGACCAGTCATGTTCACGTGCCCTGTCGTTAATACATCGGCCAGTTTGGCCAATGTACACTCTTTCGCAGCTTACTGGGATCTTGTACACCACACCAACCACACAATCAACATATTTGTTCCTGTGCTTTAGGGCACATTGGCTCTTGCCCCCAGCCTTTTCTGCAATTCTAGGGAAGAGTTGTGCCAGCTTTCGAGGTGCCGAAAACACAACGGGGACGTCACACCGCCCAGCTACCTTTGTCAAATTGTGCGAGATTTTATGCATGTGAGGGAGCACCTGGGGTCTTGTCGTGGGTCTCTCTTTTTCTGATTTAACTCTCCCTCAATCTTTTTTAACAACGTCTGCGCCACTGCCAGAATGACTGACCTCGGAAATCAGCATCTGTCAGCCACTGTACCTGCATCCTAAAACTTACTGTTATTGAAGGGTAGCAGGACCTTTCCAAGGTGGTTTGGAGGCAGAGAGGACACAATGCTCCTTTTTACGAGTTGAGAGGGGCAGAATATGCTCCTTTTTACAAGTTTAGAGTGGGCAGAATCATAAGGGAGTAGTCCCTTCTTAGAGCGTAGTTGGTAAAGCCAACACACGTGACTTTTCCCAAAGTCTAGTCTAAGGTCTAAAAGTTGGAGGTGTGCCTCATCGTGTAGTTCATGGGTAAGCCTTAGCCAGCCAGAATACTGAACAAACACATCCAACACTGCTTTTACGGCCGTGTTCTCAGAGGCACCTTCAGACCTTTTTGTAACCACTAGATAATCGTCCAGATACCTAAACACTTTGTTAACACAGTCATCGTCTAAGTTTTCATTGGTTGCCTGATCACATTTGGTCAAGAAAATGTCACAAAGTACCGGCGCTACACAAGAGCCAATGAAAAATACTTCTTTTTGCACATAGTAACCATCGTCATACATGATTAATGGTGACTGCAAATAAAACTTCAGTAGTTTCATAAAATTATCGACTCCTACGCCACTCTCATTTTGAAACTTAATGACACCGTTTTCATCAATACATTCACGCACCGACACAAAGAGTTCCTCGTGAGGCACAGGGTAGAAGCGGTCCTCCACATCTATAGAGAATGCCGCTGCATCTGCGTGTTTGCCTACACTAAGATACCCCCCAGCCGCATGCGAATTTCGGACTAGAAACGGATCACGGAGCTCTAGGCCACTAAGATGACACAGGAGAAACTGGCTAACCTGTTTCTGCCACGCCCCCTTTCCGTTACAATAGCCCGGAAGGGCGAGTCCACCGTATGTGTTTTATAAAAAAGAAAACCTTTAGGTGGTCTTCCTTACTCTTCTTTATGCCTTTCTCTAATTTGGTCAGCTCGAGAGTATCGCACAACTTCAAATTTATGCAGCACAACTGCACTGTGCTGCATGTAAAGGCCAGCCCAAATTTAACAACATAACCATCATCGGGAGGTGCACAAATAAAACCACCAGAGAATTATTGGAAGCGTATGCAATGCCAAAAGAGGGGCAAGATGCATGCGTCAACCAAACATCGTTTTTTCTTCATGAAAAAGAAATTGCTTATCTTGACACGTGCTGAAGTGATAGCACGATTCACTTCGTTGGTGTTTTTTTCAATAAAGGTTTAGTTGTGAGTACAGCGCTTGTGTCGTTCGCATCTTTCCTTCGGCCTTGTCTATTTTAGTGCGCTGTTTATTTCCGTTTTCGAATGGTGAGCGCGTTGTCGCTAGCCGCGCGCGCAGCTGGCCAAGTAGACAGCGCGGCCGTGGGCTTACGGTTATCGTGCTTGCCTCCCACGCGAAGAGCCAAGGTTCGATTCCTGGGAGTTACTCGTCTTTTATTTATTCTTTCAGTTTAATGTTCTGGTGAATTCTAGAACATTGTTGTTTATTCTAGGTCCGAATGTTCTACGCGTCGAACCTTCTACGCCGATTATTCCAAAAGCCCACGCGTGTACATAAGGGGCTTCGCGTGGCGAGCGAAAGTCTCGGCCCCGCGTTCGATCGTGCTGTTACGCCGCCATCGACGCCCGCGACCCTCTATTGTTATCTGCTGTTCCCTTTTAGGGGCGAAGCTCCTTAGGCTCTAGCCTTGTCCGTCCGTCAGTCCGTCCGTCCCTCCGGCCGGCCGGCGTCCGTGCTCACATAAAAAGAAAAAAATGTTTGCGCAGTCGACAGGATTCGAACCTGTGCGGGGAGACCCCAATGGACTTCTAGTCCATTGTCTTAACCACTCGGCCACGACTGCGGGACGAGTAGGGGCTCTGAGATGTGGTAGTAACTCAAGAGCAGGGGTTTCTGTCATGGATGAAACATTGCATGTAGCCGCTCAACGTCTATACAGGAGAGGGCGCTGCGGTCAAATGCGTATATAATCGCGTTCAACTTTGCATGCATTGGCTCAACGTTTATAGACGAGAGGCGCTGCGGTCAAATGCTCAAATGCGTATATAACCACGTTCCATACCACATATTCTCTTTCTGACATGGATCGTTGACTTAAGCGGTGGAGATGCGTTCCCACGGCTTCTAGCGGATCCAAGCTGATCCGCTAGAAGAACCACTGGCTCTGCATTTCACCGACCATAAAGCAGTAATAATGAAGTCGAAACGCAACCCGGAACGCAGCACTACCTATGAGCAATAAAAAAATCAGCACCGTCAGCACTACCTATGAACAATAAAATCAGTATCATCAGCACCACCAGAGCTTCGCCCCAATCAACATCACTCATCATGTGGAGATACGGTCATTTTTGTTTTGGAAACAAGTTCGCCCCATTAAACGTTTAGTTTACTTCAGCTTTCGTCTCCTCATCACTTGTCATTCGTGACAATATTCAACGTTTGCGTGTTAAGCATGCCTTTTTCCTTCTTCTTCTTTCCACTCGTGTAGTCTTTCTATTCAACAAGATTATTACTCAGGAAAGGAAGGAGCTTGTTCAGAAGGCCATATCAAAGGGCAGATATAAACAGAATTGTTGTGTCCATGGTGGATTAAACGCGAATAGAGACGAGGATAAAAAGTACAGAAAGAACAGGACCAAGGGATGACTACCATGTGGAAGTTTCTTTGGCAGAGACATAAAAGTAGCTTTTTTTCTTTCAGTGGACGTGCGCATGCGGAATACACGGATCTATGGCATTGACATCCTTATCTCCCAGCGCGGGACCACGCGTAAGAAAACAAACATTGCTGACGCGTTCAGCAGTGTTGGTTTTGTTTACCGTGATCATGAGCTTGGAGATTAGAACGCCAATGTCACCATTCCATGTACTGGGCATGGAGGAATAGAATGTCAATGTCGCCATACCGCGTATTGGGTTTGCCCACAAACACACCGATAGCATTCGTAATTTATCTCTTATCGTTTTTTTTCATACAGACTTTTAGTTGTTGGCGAGAGCTTTGGTCCTAATTTTTTAATATTCCGTCCCCGTCTTTATTTGTGTTGTTTTCACCAGGAATACATAACTTTCTATTTTAAGTGTCGTCACGTTTAAGTCAAAGGTGCAAGATAAAAGAAAGAGAAAAAGACGCATGCTGTTTTATCGGTTCGCATTCGTTCTCTCAGTAATCTAGCACGGATTGTTCAAAGACAATCCGTTCTAAACCTGGAAAGTAGGATTGAACACGTTCAAAATCTGGAAATTCGGATTTAGAACTTTAGCATTTAAGCAATCCAGAAACCTCAAGTTTTATAGCCGTCAGCGTAAAAAAATTGAAAACTATTTACTTGATAACCTAGGGATGATTTAAGCAACTAATCATTTTTTTATCGATTGCGCGTAGGCGAGCATAACGCCCTTTTACGTACCTTCTTTGTATCGTGCTTCCAATGCACGAGATTACAAACTTTATTTGTATGCAATTTACGGTAACAGTCGTTATTGGCAAGGATTCGCAGCGGATCACGCGTGTGCATTATGCACGCCGCTGCCCCCAAAATTTAGCCGGAATATTTTTCCGCTCAATTTAGCGGGAAATCATTGCATTATGTGCCATCTTGTACGACGTCACAATTTTCCTACGAAATGTAGTGGAGAATTTAGCTCGCTAAATTTAACAAAAACATTTTCCGCTAAATTAGCGTGATAATGTTTCAACTAAATTTATAGTCACATGACGTCGTGGTGCCGCGAGACGTCACAGTGTCAAATGCACACCTGTCGTTAAATTTAGCGGAGCCTAAGTCCGCTAACCTGAAACGTGGCAGTGTTACCATGCGGAGGGAAAGTCGTCTGCCTCTTGCACAGGTGTGGCGGTCACGTCAGAACGACGCCGAGCTCTGGTTGGACTTGACTGAAAGGAAAGTGGGCACCGGGTACGGCATAGGAATCAATGCAGGATGCCTTGAGGTCTACCCACTATTTTTATTTTCAATCAGCCAATAAGAGCTCGGCATTCTGACATCATTGCAACCCCTGTGCAAGAAGCAAATGAACTTGCGCTGCGGGTAGAGTTTAGAACAGGGTGTAAGATAGACAGGTGGGGAAACGGCCCATAGAAGCCTACCGCAGCTCCGTGACCGGATTGTGTACTCGTCTGCTTGCGGGTACCCCCGATTGGCGACAGATGGCGCTGCGGCGAGAAGAAAAAAATCTCCGTCAGTCTAGCCGGTCCCCACCGGTCACCCACCCGGAGTGAGAGTTCGCGGTGCTCAACATAGATGGCGCCACAGAAAAAGAGAAACCGGGGGGGGACACAATCCGGTCGCTCATTTGGCTCTCGTTTCCCCACCTGTCTATCTTACACCCTGGTTTAGAAATGGCGTAAAGTCACTCACGTTAGCGCTGCGTGCGGCTCACGCGAGCTATCAGCTGAAACGCTGCGGAGCGCGTTAAACCTGCGCTTTTAGCATAACGGAACGCAAACGCACACGCAAGTAGTTGCATCGCCATCTACAGGTTTTTTCCGCTCATTTTAATTTAAACGACGATCATTTTAATCCGAGTGCCATCCAATTTAATTCACGCGGCATTCTATTTAATCCCAGTGCTACCCAATTTACTCCCGGCGTCAGTGAATTTAATCCACATTATATACATTTGCTTATTTGTTTTTAGTGGTCGCGTTTCGCTTACACTTTTGATAATGGAGTAATTGTTTATAGAATTAGATTTTGTTTGGGACACCTGATATTTTTATCACTATTTCGATTACTTGGACTTACTAGTCGCATGATTGACGTAGCTTAATTGAAATGTTGATTAATCTTTTGGTAATCACGAGTTCTTAGTGGTGCACTCTACTTTAATTTAGCTGAATTGACGTTTGTTTACTCTTTCTTATTAGTTCGATTTATTACTGATAAAATTCAGATGATAAAAGTGCAATAACAGTTTCTGATTAATATTTTTATTACTTCGTGCCATTATTGAAACCTCTGACTTTAAAGTTTAATGGAGGTAGGGCTTGCGATTCTAATTATTTCGACCCATTAATGACACAAATTACAACATAAAAATTCTACAAACATTTTGGATTACCTTTCGAATATTTTGAGGAGTTATTCACAAAAATATAACTTAGTAGAAGCTCATTTTTCACCTTCTGATTACTTTTTGGTTAAACAAGTATCAATGACAAAAATAGCTTTAGAGAAGCAACTTTTTCATTACTCAGTCGATTACTTTGAAATATAATTGACGAATGCTACTACATAATAGTTCAGTTAGGACTTGGATTACTCTGTTTTACCAGTTACTCAATTGACCGCAAAATAACTCAATTAACTTACTAGTTACTTTTTATCTTTCTCTGTGTATTAGTCACACAACTGAGTTTATGTCAGCATTATTGACATCTTGATTGCTTTGAGTAACTAGTGACCTATTTAACTTTATAACGGTCTAATTGACATAATCTTCGTTCTCATTATTACTTTGAGCTTTTATACATCCGAATGATTTATTCTCAACTTAGTCACCATTTTGATCACTCTTTTGATTACTTCGACTTACTATTGACTCAATGGAGTTTCATTCGGCCTAATTGACATTACAATTACTCTTGACATTACTTTGAGAAAATTATAGACTAACCGATCTATTATGACCACGAGTTACATATAATTACTCCTTTGATTACTTCGAGTCACTATTAACCCAATGGGCTTTTATTCGGCATAATTGACATCTTGATTACTTGATTACTTTGAGCTAATATTAACCCAACTGATCTGTTATAAGCTTAATTGATCTGGTGATTAGTAGTTCGATTACTTTGAGTTACTATTTACTCAATATACTTTATGTCAGCTAAATGACATTGTGGTGCCTCTGTGATTACTTCGAGTTATTATGCAAACGTTTGATATTTTATTAGCTTAATTCACAATATTTATTTCTTTATTTCTTTATTGATACTTCTTTATTGATACTGTCAGCCCTAGACAGGGCTTTTACAGGAGTGGGTAATACAATGCAGTAATTCACATACATGCACACAACAATACACAATGAAAGAAAAAGAAAAAGAACGGCGGCAGAGAATACTAATACATGCTGCGACAAAAAGCACGAGGAAAAAACGATGCTGCTATTATATGACTTGCTGACTAGACAGGCAATGACACAGCATTCGAAGTGCTCAAATACTTATACAGATTAACGCCAACATAACAAGTGAAAAAATGATGGGAATGGACTCTGAGGGTGGGAGTAGAACACCAGATAAGCATCGTGATTAATCAACACTTACGACGTGTGACAAAGTACTATGCTCTCGACGTTTTTAACAAACTCATTAACTGAGGTTAGGGTGACAGTGCCACTTGGCAGAGCATTCCACTCCGTAATCGCTCTAGGAAAAAAACTATACTTGAAGCAATCGTTTCTAACAGACGGCTCTCTTATGTACATAGAATGACGGTGCCTTGTGGATTCACCAATGCGTATGTCCATGTAATTAGATTTTTTATGCAAATTAAATCATGAAAAATTAAGAACAAAAACTTTATACGTTCAAACTTTGTTCTTAATTCAAGAGCTGGGAGCTCGGCACGACAACATAGATCAGTGGGAGAATCTGTGCGGTTATATTTACTAAAGATGAATCTAGCTGCAAGACGCTGAAGCCTTTCGAGTGTAGTAGTATTGGTTTTTGTATATGGGTCCCAAACAATTTTCGCATATTCGAGAACTGGTCTCACCAATGTTTTATACGCTATATTTTTTTATTTCTGGTGTGGCGTTAGCTATGTTTCTTCTAAGGTACCAGAGTGCCTTGTTAGCTTTTGATGAGACTTTTTCAATGTGAGTGTTCCATCGTAGGTCACTCGTGAATGCTAATCCTAAGTATTTGTGTTCATCCACACGGAGGAGTTTAGTGCCATCTAAAAAATAATCATAACTTAAAAATTTATTTTTTCGTGTTACTGTCATCAATACCGTTTTCGAAGGATTTAACACCATCTGCCACTCATCGCACCATTGTTTAATTTTGCTGAGGTTATTGCTTAGTTCTATTTGATCTTGTTGGGTTTCAATCTTATTATACAATACACAGTCGTCTGCAAACAACTTCATTGGAACAGAAATCCCAAAGCGGAGGTCATCTATAAATATTAAAAATAATAGTGGTCCCAGTACACTACCCTGTGGAACTCCCGAAAGGACAGGTGCAAAGCTAGACTTATATTCTCCAGACTCCACAAACTGAACTCTCGAAGAAAGATAGGAAGAAAACCAATTTGTAATTATGGGGTTCTTAAATATGGTATCAATTTTAAGCAACAATTTAGGATGAGACACTTTGTCGAATGCTTTTGCAAAGTCCAAGAATATTACATCAGTTTGACTTCGGTTGTTAATAGATTGAGCAAGATCATGCACGGTCTCAACAAGTTGTGTGGTCGTAGACAGACCTTTGCGGAAACCGTGTTGATATTCATACAGTATATTATGGTCATTTAGAAAAATCAACATATGTTTAGAAACGATGTGTTCGAGGAGTTTGGAGCATGTACTAATAAGAGATATGGGGCGGAAATTTTCTACACAACTCTCCGAACCGCCTTTATGAATAGGTATAATTCTGGCAGTCTTCCAGGCTTTAGGCACGTGACCTTCATTTAAGGATGATTGATAAATTAAAGTAAGATACTTAGCAACCCATTCACCGTACCTTTTTAAGAATGCATTTGGAATTCCGTCGGGACCGGAACTTTTCTTAACGTCTATATTAAGTAATAAATTTAAAACTCCTTCTTCGTGTATTTCAATATCTCCAATTGAAGGATACTCAGAGAAATCTTTAAATCCCGGTAAAATTTCGTTATCTCGCGTAAAAACAGAAGAAAAGAAGGAATTAAAATCTTCAACGCGTTCTTGACTGTTGCCGGAGTCGCTTCCCGATTTGGCACGCGGATTAACATAACGCCAAAATTTCGCAGGGTCATCAGTAAGTAACTTTTTCAGTGTGACGTTATAAAATTTGCTCTTCGAGTCTTTCACAAGCATTTTCAAATCATGACTCATGGCGTGAAGTTGCACCCTTTTATCGATATTTGGATTACGTTTAAGGGCTTTCCGATAACGCTTTATTCTTCTCTTTCTTTGAATGATATCTCTAGTGATCCAAGTACTTTTTTTCCTTGTCGTTTTTGTATGAGTAGGCACAAACTGATTAATGCAGTGTTTAACGACTTCAACAAAATAGTCCCACAAAACTTCTGTACCGACAGATGTCTGGTGGAGCAACTGAAAATCGTCTAATGACTTTTCAAGGCAGTCTAAAATACTAACATCGTCGGCGGCTTCAAAATTAAGGAACGTTTTACGCGATGGACAGTCGAGTGTGCCGAGATTTGCGTTTAATGTCATGACTATCATTTTGTGATCTGATATTCCCTCATAAAGTTCGCAGTTTGGCAGAGCAGCGTTTAGGTTGGCGGAAACAAAGATTAGGTCGAGTAGGGACGAGGTCGTGGAAGACACTCGTGTCTCCCCAGTGACGACTTGCGTTAAGTTATAACAGAAAGCAAGTTCCAGTAGTTGGTCACAACTAGCCACTTCCGCTGTTCCGGCTGTAAGTTTATTCAAATTTATTCCTGGTAAGTTGAAGTCCCCACTAACAAAATACTATGAGACCGTATTGCAGAGTCCATGTAATCGCGTAGTTTGAATAAGAAGTCGACTGGAGCATTAGGTGGCCTGTATACTGCACCTAGGACAACGGCACGGTCGTTAAGTTTTATCTGTATCCATACTGACTCAATGGCTTCAGCGTCCTCCAAAACAGTAAATGTAATATTATTTTTAATTAGAATTGCAACGCCTCCACCACGTGCTCCTCTGTCTTTTCTAACTATTCCGTAGTTTTCTGGTGTAACTTCACGATCTAAAATTATTACTCTTTTGACTACTTCGAGTTACTTTTGATCTGTAGATTTTAATAGAAACTAACTGACATTGTGATGACTCTTTTGATTGCTTTCAGGTATTATTCAGCCAAATTATTTAATATGAGCTCAATTGACATTACGATTACTCTTTTTATTACTTTGAACTACTATTGACCGAATTAAATGTAATTCGGCCTAATTGACATTTTGGGATTTCTTCCCTACTTCGAGTTACTATACGACCAGTTCATCTATTACAAGATCAATCCACATTATTATTACTCTTTTGATTACTTGTTGAGTTGACTTTTGAGTTCCTTGACCCAGTTGACTTTTATTCGGTCTGATTGACTTTGTGATGACCGTTTTGATTACTTTCAGCTAATCGTCAACTAAATAGTTTATTATAAGTCTAGTTGACATTATGATTGCTATTTTCATTACTTTGAGTTACAATTGAATCAGTTGACTTTAATTCGTCCTAAATGACAAGGTAATGACCGTTTTGTTTACTTTTAGCTAATATTAAACCAACTGACTTATTATGAGCTCAATATACATGATGATTACTCTTTTGATTACTTCGAGTTACTTTTGACCAAATGGACTTCATTCGGCCTACATAACATTTTGATGACTGTTTTGATTACTTTGAGCTAATATCAACCAATGGACTTATGAGCCTAGTTGACATTATGATTAGTCTTTCGATTACTTCGAGTTACTTTTGAACCACTAAACTATAATTCGGCTTAATTCACATTTCAATTACTCTTTTGATTACTTTGAGCTAATAGTAAATCAAAATACATCAACTTATTATGAGCTCTAGACATGATGATTACTCTTGTAGAGTACGTCGAGCTACTTAATGACCAAATGGACTCTACATTCGGCATACAGAACATTTTCGTATGCTCTGAATTAGACACACGGCGCGCTAATATCAGCCAATCGGCACAGCTGAGCCGAGTTGACATCGTGCATTACTCTCGCTCTGGCTCGCCCAGTGGTATCTCGGGAGCCGGGTGCACTAAACAATAAAACGAACCCAAGGCATGCCAATGACTCTTTTGATTACTTTTCCGAGCTAATAGTAAATCAGAACACATCAATTAGCCGAACATTACCTCAAAGTAATCGACAAAGGTATTGCAGCGTCAATAAGGCCAAGAGTAACCTGGAAGTAATCAAAAGAGTAATAGAATGTGATTTCAGCTCATATAGATCAATTGTGGTGTAATAACTCGAAGTAATCAAGAGAATCACCCCAATATCAATTACGCCGAATTAAAGTCTATTGGGTCAGTGGTAACTCAAAGTAATAAAAGAGTAATCATAATGTCAACTAGCCTCATAACAAATCAATTGTTAATATTATAACAAAGTAATCAAAAGAGTCAACACAATGTAACGTAAGTCCGCATTAAAGTCAGTCCTGGGTCAAACGTAACACAAAGTAATCAAAAGAGTAATATTACTGTGAAATTCACGCTCATAATAGATTAATTGGTTGTATAATTCGAAGTAATAAAATAGTCACTAAGATGTATATTGGGCCGAATGAAGGTTCATTGGGTCTATAGTAACTCAAAGTAATCAAAAGAGTAATCATAATGTCAACTAGGTTTATAATAAATCAATTGGTTGAATATTAGCTCAAAGTAATCAAAAGAGCCATCAAAATGTAATGTAAGCTGAATTAAAGTCCGTTATGTCAAAAGTAACTCGAAGTAATCAAGATAGTAATATTAAAGTGATTTGAGCTCATTAATAGATCAATTGGTGATAAAATAACTCTAAGTAATCAGGAAAGTCACCAAAATGTCCAATTATGCCGAATTAAAGTCCATTGGGTCAATAGTAACTCAAAGTAATCAAAATAGTAATCAGCATGCCTATTGGGCTCATAATAAATCATATTAGTTTAATATTACCTCAAATTAATCAAAACGGTCATCACCATGTCAATTAGGCCGAATTAAAGTCATCTGGGTCACTAGTAACTTAAAGTAATAAAAGAGTAATCATATAGTCAACCAGGCTTATAATAAATCAATTGGTTGAATATTAGCTCAAAGTAGCCAAAGATGGCATCAAAATGTCATGTAGGCCGAATTATACGTTCATTGGGTGAAAAGTAACTCGAACTAATCAAAAGAGTAATCATCATGTCTAAATGGACAATATCATCAATTGGTTGAATATTCACTCAAAGTAATCGAAACGGTCATCACAATTTCGGTTAGGCTGAATTAAAGTCAACCGGGTCACTAGTAACTCAAAGTAATCGAAGTAGTAATCATAATAACAACTAGGCTTGTAATGAATCAATTAGTTGAATATCAGCTCAAGGTAATCAAACTGTCATCAGAATGTCAATTAGGCCGAATTAAGTCAACTGTCAAAAGTAACCCGTAAAAAAAGAGTAATTAATAATGTGAATTGAGCTCGTAATCGATGGGCTGGTGGTACACTAACTCGAATAATCAAGAGAGTCCCCAAAATGCCAATTAGGCTGAATTAAAGTTAGTTGGGTCAATATAGTAACTCAAAGTAATCGACATGAGTAATCACAATGTCAATTGAGCCTCATAACAAATATTATTTGGCTACACATTACCTTAAAGTAATCAAGAGTCATCATAATGTCAATTAGGCCGTATTAAAGTCTATGGGTCAAAAGAAACTGTAAGTAGTGAAAATAGTGATAATATTGTGAGTTGAGCTAACTACAGTGAACAGGATTTCATAATGCAATTCGAAGAAATCAAGAGATGCACAACAATGTCAAGTAGCTGATATAAAGTCTATTGATTAAATAGTAGCTCGAAGTAATCAAACTAATAATCCCAACATCAATTAAACATAACAAATAAATAGGTTGAATATTAGCTTAAAGTAATCAAGTTATCAAGATGTCAAATAAGGTGAATTAAAGTCCATTGGGTCAATAGTAATTCGCAGTAATCAAAGTCATCACAATGTGACTGAGTGCTCATAATAAATAGGTTAGTCTATATTTTGCTCAAAGCAATGTCAACAGTTATCATGATGTCAATTAGGTCGAATCAACTCTATCGGGTCAACAGTATGTCAAGAAGTAAGCAAGAGTGATTGAACGAACGAGCTGAGAATAAATCACCGGTGTTACTAAGCGCAAAGTAATCGAGAGTGAGAGTTATGTCAGACCAATATAATGCCAAATAGGTCACTAGTTACTCAAAGTAATCTGTCAATAATGCTGATATAAACTCAGTTGGGTTAATTTAGGTAACTTAGGTCGGTTAGTGAATACTAACATGGATAAATCATAGAAGTAATCAAACTTTTAGCTGAACTTATATGAAGTTGTCTTTGTCAAAATTAATTCAAAACGATCGACTGAGTAACGAAGTGTTTGCTTCTGTAAAGCCGTTTGTGTCAATAATAGCTATACAACCAAAAAGTAGTCAGAATATAAAGTGAGCTTCTACGAAGTTATATTTTGACAATATTCCTCGAACAAAATTCCTCGAAGTAATCGAGATGAATAAAAATGTTTGTTGAACTTTTATTATGTAAATTGTGTTATTAATAGGTCGAAGTAATTAGAAGTGGAAGCGATTTTAAGTCAGCGGTGTCAATCATAACGAGAAGTAATAAAAAGAGTAATCACAAATTGCAATTGTACTTATATCATCTGTACTGCTATAAATAATAAGTCGAAGTTATGAGAAAGAGTCAACGAAACGTCAATTCAGCTGAAGTCGAGTGAGCCACTAATAACTCGAGGTTACCAAAAGAGTAATCCACATGTCAGTCGTGCTGAACACCAAGTGATCGAAATAGTGATCAATATATCAGTGGTCCCCAAGAAAATCTTATTCTACAAATAACTACTCGTTTTTTTTCAAGCATGTGACACGAAACCCCTTCCCCATTAAGAGAAAATGTACAGCATGTATATATTGTGGATTAACTTGACGGACCCCTAGGATTCAATCGGGTAGTGCTGGGATTCAATTGAATGGCGTTTGGATTAAATTGAATGGTACTTGGATTCCATTGACCGCCTTTTATACTAAAATGAGTGGGAAAACCTGAAGATGTGCCCCGTGCACTGTGCTCCGTAAGTCTATAAGGTCGGTATTCGGTCAGGCCAATCTGAGTGTCGCGCTGTTTCGCGCGCGACGAGAGCAACAATACAATACAATACAATACAATACAATACAATACAATACAATACAATATTTACTGTATTGTATTGTATTGCAACGAGACGGGAACGCAGAGAGGACCGCTGCGTGCGCACGCAAAAGTCGATAGCAAGCGTAAGTACGTAATCGGCATTGCGTATGTATAGAGCATGCGCAGTGTCAGGCACGCTACGCTAACGCAAACAAAGAGTGTTTGCATTTGCTCTTATACGCAATAATAACCTCTCTATTATCTGGCAGTGTGCATGGCCGCGCCCTTATTGAAGACTAATACGTTTTATGTATGTGCATATGTAATTCGAACGTGCTCTAAGTGTATTATAATAAAATAAAAGTAAACTAAAAATACACTCTCTAAGTTTCAGGTTCTGTTAAACATATATTTTCATGAATAGCCTAAAATACGTGTGCTAAACGTATACTGCAAGCACATCTCAAATACCTTAAATGCCTAAATACTATGTTACTACATTCCAATATTTATTCAGACATGTTTTGTAAATGTAGATTAAATTCGCTTAAAACGTTCTTGAAGAACATGAAAATATAAAATATAAAAAAGAAAAATGCCTTGATACTGTCTATGCATTCAAAAAGCATATCGAATATACTTTAAATGACAGTTTTTATACACATTTTAATGCACTTAGCGCATGTTTTTGGGCTGTCTTTAATGCATTAGAATATATTGTAGTATATTAAAACCCATTTTAAATATAAAACCCATTTTGAATATAGGAACGAAAAGACACGAAATAATAGGTATATTATATTTAAAGTAAAAATATTTTGTGTTGCTCAGGGCAGCGTCTCGGCTATAGCCGCTGCTCATTTGTAAGACACGGCAGGGAACCTACCCTGATTTTGCGCTGTGATGGAAAACGCGCAAGCAAGACGAACGCCATATATCGATGAACGTTTGGCACCGGTTGATTGGCTAATCAGGGTAGCGTCGAAAAGCGGTCGGACTTTGCGCGAAACGGAGGTTTATCAACCTCAGGCGAATATTCCCTTTGCTTTGGCCTATGAAAGGCTGGCATTCGCCAATTAAGTAAGGGTATGGTAAGTTTGTTCGAGTATTATATAGTGCAGAGGCGACCGGACTGACCCGGACTAAGAGTCGGAAACAAAACCACGAAATTTCCAAGAGCCAGGGAGGGGAGGAGCAAACTTTTGTTCAGAGCAATAAAGGAAACTCGAACTGCTTTCCATCTATCCGAGTCAAAAGCAGTTCAACTGTACGTAAGGTAGCAGTAGCACACGGCTACCAAATCGCAACCTATTTTATTTTAAAATGCGTTCCATTTTCTTTTGAAGTGCTCGTGTGACCGGGAAGGCTGGGAGTGTGTGTGTGTGTGTGGGAGGGGTAGGGGGAGGGCGGGAGCGCACTCCTTGCGCGAAGAAACCCCATACGGCTCGCGAGACGCAACTTGGCCACCCGTGGTACAGTGCATGCTCATATAACTATCGTTTGTATACTGGAGTTAAAAACAAATTTCTCGGTACTTCACTGAAAGTAGGTAGGGTTTTTAGTGCTTCGTTGCTCCTGTCTTGGGTAAATGGGTCATTTTTTTTAAACTAATAAGAGCATTTGAGAGAAACTGATCCTAGGATGTTAAAAAAATAAGTTTGTAAGGTTTCTCCCTCTCTTTTTTTTTTTTTCAGGTAACCCGATTGTGTGCAACCACACCATCTCATGGCTGCTCCGGTGCAGAACTCAAAGGAAAGGTCGTCCCGGCCGCTGCGCCGAGGCCGATGGAGCTCGTCGGAATGTCCCCTTGCTGAAGATCTCGATGATCTCAGGGTGGGTTTCACGTTGCAAGTGACGTGACCAGCTATGCAGTTGGCCGCACACTTAAAAAAAAAAACTGCAAAAATGAAAGACGTTTACAAATCTCTGTAACGCGAAATTAGAGCGGAGCTCTTGAGGAGGAGGACGGGAGGAGTACGGGGAACGAGGGTATCCCTCTCCTCCTTCTCCGTGCCCTCTCCTCCTCCTTCCTCCTCTGCTCCTCGTCCACCCTCTCCTTTTTTCCTCCTCCCCTCCTCTCCTCCTTTCCTCCTCTTCCCTCCTCTCTCTGTTTCGTCATCCTCCTCTCTCCTCCACCTACTCTCCTCCTTTTCCTTTTAACCTCCTCCTCATCCATCCCTTCCCTCCTCCTCCTCCTCCTCTCCCCTCCTCCTCTTCCTCTTCCGCACCCTCCACTCCTCCTCCTGCGCACCCTCCCATCCTCCTGCTCTCACAGTTTCCTCACTAAATTTAGCTGAAATATTGATGCCAAGTGACATCAACGGCAGTTCAATTCCCCGCTAAATTTAGCGGGGAATTAGACTGTCTGTTGAGGTCACGTGACGTCAATTTTCCCGCTAAATCTAGCGGAGAAACTGAATTTGTTCATAGGTGGCATGACACCAAGTCACGTGACGTCATTTGTTCCAGCTAAATTTAGCGGCGAATTGAATGGGTGTTGAGTTACGTGACGTAAAGTTTCCCGCTAAATTTAGCGCGGTTACGCCGACGGCGGCGCCGAAGCCGCGAGACCCGGAAACGGGCGCCTAAGAGCTGCGCTCTAAAATGGCCACACAAAGCGTGCTGCGATTTGCAGCGACAGCTCTTTCATTGTTGAAAAGTGTGCTCCAATATATTTGCATTTAGTCGATGACATCGGGGTCTTCCCATCTTCAGCACTTAGGCCTTTCGTGCGTTCTCGTGTCGCTGCGGCCTTCCGTCCGCGCATGCTCAGTGCGTCGCGCTTGCCATGCCCCGCTCCTCGAAGGGAGAGCAAGGCTTGCCTGGTCTAGTCATGTTTGGCATTGCCTCTCTCAGACAAAAATTGGGTGTATTCTTGCACCCTTTGATCCCCTAGAATACACCCCCAAAGTTCAGTTCGATGTCGCAGCGCAGTGACGTCGAACCAACCCTACCAACTTTCACGTGAGGCTTGAAAGCCGTGTGGTAAACTTGTTAAAACGGCTAACGTACGTGTTACTGTCTACAAAACGAAATAATCGTATTCTTTGCCCTACTGCAAAACCTCAGTGTTTTCTGTCTGTGGTCTTTGATGCTTGCTTTAGCTGTTTTAACAAGTTACATCACTCCCCCTTATCAAAGCCCCCGTAAGATTTAAGGGGCCGTCTCTTCGACTATGGTGCTCTGTACGTCGAACTGGGAGTTGGGGGTGCATTATAAGGCACAAGGGTGTAGAAAGCACCCACTGTTTAGGGAGTGTGGGGGAAGAACTGAGCACGGGCCGCCGACGATCCGCGCCTTCTTTGTAGACGCTCCGGAGGGCAACCTTCCAGAATCCCGAAGTGGTTGCGTCGGCGATTGCGGGGCTGTTTCTTTGTGGGCGGCGGTGTAGCGGTGGCGCGGGTAGGCGGCGAATAATCAACCCGTCTTGCCATAGATGACGTCGCTTGTGTGAGGGGCGACAGCAATGGAAGGAGAGCGATAGTCTGGCGAAGCGGCAATGGCGCGGGCGCGTCACGTGATGGCGTGGGGCTTTTTTGCCGTACGAACCCCGCCGGGTTTCGCCGGAGACTTACAGCTCTTGTAAATAAGTGAAAACTTTAAACTTATCGTGGAGAGCCGATCCAAAGGCTATTTTGCCGAGAAACATCCTTCCGCGGCGCCGAAATGAATGCCAGGAGCTGAGATAGATAGAACTGGCTGCGCCAGGCGAAACAGTGTGGGCGAGGGCGGGCGAAACAACTGCGCCACACACACAATCTTACTTTTTTCTCTCACTGAGCTCACTCTCTTCATTGTCACGGGGCGGAAGCTGCTGAGGCAAGGAGAAGCATAAGGAGCTCGACCGTAATTCGCTGCGCGCTTTTTGTGCTTCTAGGCCTTCTGGGGTTTTTGCAGGAGAGGTTTGTTTGCCGAAGCACTGGATTGAGAACGCCTAAAACTGGCTCAGCTCCGGAAAACGAATAGCCAAAGAAGCCTTTGACACGTCAAGACACAGGCCGCTGGTATTGGCAATAAAATAGAGGGACTCCGTGCGATAAAAAAAAATCGTTTTGCAGCACAGAAAGTCCCCCCTCCCCCCCACTCCCCTTCTCCTGACCGCTTTCGTGTTGATAGCAGTTTCAACAGGTAGCAGAAACGATTTCAGCATTTGTATTTCTTAGGCGGATATAACGTGAGAGTGTGAAGCAATAACCTTACGTAGTTGATTACCTGGTGGTGTTCCGACAGGCAGAAAGGCGGGGTCATAAGTAAAATGTTAGAGGTATTCAGGTCATGCTCAGGGGAGTTAACATTTACAAAAGAATTAGAACTGATATGTGGGAGCCTACAGTTCCTAGACGTAGAGGCTTACTTATACATATCACCACTTGTGCTGGTCTTACCGTCCCAGGAGTAGAGGAGAATGCTGCCATTCGATTCTAGTCATTCCAAGGTGGTGAAGAGGGCCATTGCCGTAACTTGCCTGAAGACGGTCTTCGTTAAATCATGTCCACATGGGATGAGGTGCAGTTTTTTTAAATCAAGTGAAAGCTTAACAAGGGGGGGGGGGGGTATCCGCACGGCCTTCTCGTGATGGCAGAGTCTTATTAAGGCACTGACACATCCGGATAAGTATGGTAGTTAAGAAGCCTGAGTAAGTCCAGTGGTTCTACCGTACATACACAAGGTGACTCAAATGCTGAAGAAAGTGGCGCAAAGACACAACGTCCCGGAGGTGTTCTTAGCCCCATCGAAGTTGGGAAGGTTACGTGCGAGAGTAGATCATGGTTAAACAGAGGAGTCACGCATGCTACAAGGTAACACAGAAAGAGTTGGTACAGTGAAGGGAGGGTGTCGTTTTATCAGATACCCTGTCATGTAACAGAGTGTACGTACATCGGCCACACAGGGCGATGTATAAATGATAGGCTGAAGAGCACGCGCTCTCGATGTAGGGTCATCGCCCTCGGACAGCCTCGCTATTCATTGTGACAAATGTCAGGGTGTGAACCGATGTTACAAGACACAGTCATCCTGGGGGGTGTGGACAGCAAACAGCGAGGGAGATTGCAGGGGCGTACCACATATCTCGACGTTAAAATGACGCGTGCGTAAGTGCGCCCTCAATCGATCTGTTTGATAAAGAACTGGCATTCCTGGGGTCACGTGTACGACAGTCATAGTCATGACAAGGCGATAAGAGTTGCTGTCCTATTTATACACGGCGATTTTGTATGTGTTGCCTTTCTATGAAGTTCAGTTGAGAGGCAGCGCTCTGTCTCGTCTGTCTCCTCTTGTCCTTCGTCTTGTTCGCGTTCTTTTTAATTCTTCAGAATATATAAATCACGGTGTTACAGGAGAATAGCTAAATGTGTCGTCCGCTTTGTGTCTATATTATTCTCCCTGTAACACCGTAACTTATCAGCACGCTCCATTTTCACGAGTGTCTAAATAAATTTTGACGAGATTGGTGCGCATACTACTGCTCTTCGAGTAAAATCAGCCACTTGATTGTCACCTCACCGGAGCTCGCATGCTTGGGACAAGGCTATAATAGCGTTTAGCATGACTTGGCATCCTCAACACTTTATTTGAGAAACGTAATGTTCAAGCTGCGTAGCAGAACATAGACGCCGCATGCGTAATCTTTACGTGCAACTGTTCTTCTGGGTTGTCGAGCAGTTTTTTTCTCTATTCAATAATTATCCCGCAGTTTCCATGGGTGTTACAGCAAGAGCACTGTCACAGAAAAAGGGTAGTACTTCTTAAACCCCTTGTCCCATATACGACACCCCAAAACTTCAGTTCGACGTACCGCGCGCTGACGTCGAACCAACGGTGCCAACTTTCACGAGCGGCTTGATAGCCGAGTGGTGCAACTTCCCCAATAAAATATCTAATGTACGTGTTACTCACTCAAAAAAAAAAGTAATCGAGATTTTCTTGGCCCTACTGCAAAACGCCAGTGTTTTTTTTTCCTGTAGTCTTCGATACGTATTATGGCTGTTTAATAAGCATATATCGCACCGTTCACAAGCCCCTCGTAAAAGTTGGGGCCGTCTGTTCGACGTCAGCGCGCTGTACGTCGAAGTGAAATTTGGGGTGTCGTATATGGGACAAGGGCTGCACGAATAAACCCTTTTCGGAGAGTGAGGGTTTACAGAGATGCTAAAAAAAGCATCTTCATTCAAACAGCACACTTGTTCCTCCGTGAGCCGATTCCATTCTGCGATCGTTCGAACAAAAAAATTGGCAAACATGCTGTCCTAAAGCACGGTACCTCTAATTTTAAGACTTCGAAAATTCCATTAAACACATGATAGGGTTGTTTAACTAAGTCTCTCTATTTACTCCAGTTTCATTTTTTATGCCTTTTTTGAAGTTGCTCTCCTTAAAGGCGGACTGGGAGTTGTTTTAAATGGGTAATACGCCAACTTCTTCGCACCCCTCAAAGAAAACTTTACACCTTAAATCGCTTTAAGAAAGCAATGATAAAGACCAATTTCACCAGATAATATCACGTTTCTCTCGTCAGTATGTTGCGACCAGTTTGCAAGAATGGCGTAGTGTGCAAGTACAAAGCGTTGAAAGACAAGCCCCTTTAACTGTGAAATTGAAGAAATTTTGCTTTAGGTGTGCTATCTACCTTTGAAACGTGAGAGATTTACGTACAAAGAAATGATGCTGCCTTGCGTCTGAATTTGTTTAGGTGTCGCGATGATTGGGATAATAAACTGCGAGACGAAGGTGGCTCAATAAAATGTGCGGAATGGGCTTACGCTTATGAACTGCGTACCTTCCCTGGTATATCTGAGCCACTTTTAAATAAAAGGGCGGATCATGTTAAAAGGCACAGAGTTGCCAGACATGGAGGACGGGGAATTCAAGGGGCACACAAAGGAAGAAAAGCGAAGCAAAAGGAATGCAACATAGAATATGCATTTGTTCGCATAAACGACAAAAACAAGACAAAAAACGTCGGGTCAGTTATGGCACTGAAAGGCACTGTCCCTGTCATGGAGTTTGTGCAACCAGATGTTCATACAATATGGTCACGTTTTTAACAACATATATGTTAATATAACTGTGTCATAAACAATTACAAAAAAGAGCAGTCTTGTATGATTCCGCAATAAGTCACAGCGATTGCTTTGACGCTTTATCAAACCCTCATCGCATCCGATGTATATTGAACCTTACGTAGATGAACTATCGCCAATGTTTGCTCAGAGGGTGACACTCATTTTCTATATTCATTCATTTATTTATTTGCCCTTCAGCAGGCCCCAGGGGGCCATTGCTATAAGGAGGGCAATACAAAAACAACAACAACATGCATTAGGAATATTATACAAAAATAAACAACAGGAAAACTAAAACATTCTGTGACAAAAGCTGTGGACAAACAAAAATGATCTCAGTTACATATTTTAATATTGATGACACTGCATTTCTAAAAAATGTCGCGGTCAGTGATATACTGTTAACGGCTTAATTTTCGCGTGGGCTCAAATTTTCGCGAATTGGGCCAAAGTTTTCTTTTTCGAAAATGTTAAATTATTCGCGGGTTTTAATTTTCGTGAATCGAGTGTGAAGCTTCCACCAAGCGCGTTCACATGTTTGCCCGAATTGTTCGCGGGACGTATTTTTCGCGTTTTGTAGGCGATTCGCGAAATTCAAGAAAATTGGGTCCTCGCAAAAATTTGGTCGTTTACAGCAATTATGTTGTCTCGGCGTGATCGTTCCATTCTGGTATAGCCAAGTGGAAGAAGCCAGGTGTTAAAAGTTACGGTGGAACCGGGGGATGCGACGTACACCTGCGGAAGTTAAATGGCGTCGAGATGACCGATGGGGGTCTAAGAGCAAAGATTGTCAGAGATGAGGGTGGCAATAATAAACATTTATGATAGGCAATCCGTGATTTTCGAGAGCCGAGTATTGACAGTGGTGAGTACCAGAGAGGTGTTCATAGATAGGATGAAATGTAGGTACGACTGCATAGACAGCATGAAACATGCAGCTCAGATTTAGATTGGATTCTTATTAGTTAGCTAGGTAAATTCTTGATGAGGAGACCAAATGGCAGCTGGCATGCCTCTATTTTTCGGACGTACAAAGGTTTTCATGTAGGCAAAGCTGCCGCTAGGAGCTATGGAGAGCAGCGGAGGCAGGCAGCGTTGGATGCTCACCAAGAGGTTTTTGGGAGCTTCGGCTGATATATTATCAATGTGTGGTTGGTCCGAGACTATTGCGGAGGAGAAGAATCTACCGAGGTATTTATAGGAGTGAACTCGTTCGATGGTTTTTGTACCCTAAAAGATTATTAAAAAAGGAACGGGGAAAAAGTTTCCGAGAAAAAAAAAAGAACTTACAAGCTTGGTGTACTTAACAACATCAACCATTGATTGCACCATTTGGCTACACTTTCGGAAGATCATTCTGGAACACGAGGTGATCTTTAGTGCACTTTATTTTGTTCATATATTACAGAATCATCGGCGAACAGACGTGTGCTAGAGAGGACAGAATTAGGAAGATCGTTAATGAGAATCAAAAACAGGGAGGGGGACCCAGGACGCTGCCCCGAGGACACCCGATAAGACATTGGCGAGGTTAGACTCTAGTCTATTTATAACTGTGCATTGAGCTCTCGGAGGAAAAAAAAATTTCTAATCCAAGAAAAGTTTAAGGAGTGCGGAGGTGAGGAAACATGGTCGAACGTCTTATAAAAATCTAGGAAAATGGGCATCCTGTGGGGACTGTGAGTCAAGTCGGCTGTGCAGGTCGTGCAAAAATTCAAATTGCTGGATATCAAGCATGAACAACCCTGACGAAACCCTGCTGACTTTGGGAGAAAAAGCTGTTACAGATTAAGTGATTCGTGATGTTAGAAAAGACTATGTGCTCCAAGCGTTTAGACGCTATGCACGTGAGCGATATTGTGCGATAAGCACCGGCTGATCAGCCGAGTCATCGCTGCAATATGACAGGAATGACGCTGCCTATCTTCCAGTCTTTTGGAAGACAACATTCAGACAATGACTGGCGGAGGGTGTTGAAAAAACAAGCCAGAGATATCCTTTCTGCATTTTGATTTTTTTACTTTGTCGCAAACAGCATTAGGGTCCGGGGCAGAGGATACGTTCAGGTTATCGATGCGTCTCGGCAACACCAGCTGCTGTTACAGCGATTGGTGTACTACGCGGGGAAACGGAAGGGGAGGGAGAAAAGGAAGCTATGCAATAACTCAGATGGGAGAGAGAGGTGAAAAATAATTCATCTCATTATTGCCGGAGCGTCGTTCATCCGGCAACAACGGCGCCATCAGCCGTCTAATAACTTGGTAATTTAGTGTACTTGGGCTGGGTTTTTGTCGCGTTCCCAAAATCTCAGTGGGGTCACAGACGAAGAATATTAGGTAAACTTTAGGTGAAAGTACTTCTTTTTTAATCTTTATTTAATGCAGTACGAAAGTTGCTCCAACGGACGCGGTGTGAAACTCAGGTGGCGTGGTGCGACATCACCGCAATGGTGGACATCCAGTGGGCGCCAGTGCAAGACTGGCGCGCCCAGCCGCCTTTAACATATGCAGTTTTATTTAGTGGGCGGCGCGCTGAAACAGCTTGCAGCGGCCATGTTGTAGGGCGCTCGGCTTCTCAATCAGCGGATCCGGGGATTGCAACTCCTGGAGAAAATCGCGCGAGGGGAACTTTTAGAAGCATTAGGCGATATTGATGACGTAAAGTCTTATATCAACATAATTTAGAGGGGAAAGCCTATAACGGCTCTCGGCTGCTAGAGGGCGGTGGGCATTGAAAACCACGAGAAAGAAATGAACTCAGGTATTCTTGGCAGCAGGACATGAAACGTAATTGAAGGTGCCATCACTAGCGGGATCAACATGGAAATACAATAAGGCCCGGTGCCTAAGCGCGAGATCCTCTCCTGCCAAGACCTGGAGTAGAAAAACATAGATGTGCCCATAACCTTTTTACGATGATGCCGGAGGCATGCGCCAGGCTGCGCGCTCCAACACAATAGGCCGCCAGTGTGCGCTTCACGCGACCTCGAGATTAGCCGCTTCTGCAGTCTCCCCTAACAAGACCCCCCCCCCCAAAAAAAAAAAAAAAAAACACGCACCGGCATGTTAGCTTGATATAAATAATAAATTAGATAAAGGTTAATGACACTCTTAAGTTCTATAAGGAAACTAAACTGATGGAACGAGGAAAGATGCATGGCTACACTCTCACCAATTTTTCATATGCAAAAATGCGCGCTGTTTTGTGTAAACAACGTAATGGGCAAGGAGACAATCACTACCGCTACCTCGTGGGGCAAGGGAGAGGAGACATTCATTCTTGTAAAATATGAGGCTGGCTTGCCATACTTAAAGTGAGCGATATATGTATTATATATATATATATGTATTTTCGCTTTTTCTGCGCATTTAAGTATTTAGGCAGAACAACACTACTTCGTTGCCTCTGAGTTAAAGGTTTACCATTTAATCCTCGTTCTGGCCAAATCAAATAGGCAGAAGCCTGTTTGCTCTTTGATGAGTTTCAAGTTTTGTTTGATATTAATGTTGTCACTGACAGAAAGTCCCACGCACTCACCTCATGAAAACAAAAACAAATTTAGCCTCAAAATAAAATTTCTTACTGACCCCCACAAAAGGCGTTATTTAGTAACTAAGTTTTTCTTTTCAGCTTTTTTCTTTCCCCTCGATTGATCCTCACAGCCTCCTCGCCTACTCCCTCGATTGTCAGGTTTCGATCTCTCCCGCTGTCCTTACGTTTCTTCTTTACTTTCTCCCCTCGCTCTCCGACGTCACTGCGTCACACCAAACCGTGTTTTATTTGATCTCCTCGCTAATGATTTCTCACATCCCTTCTACTAAGCCAGGATAAGACCGCCAGTGTCAAACGTCACTCTCCCTTACTTCTCTTGGCACTATTTGTTTCCCCAGCTGACTAATAATGTGTTAACAGCGCCTCGCAGAACCCTGATATTCATCGTTGAAAGGAATTATACAAGACTATTTGAGTGAAGTACTTTAATTGAATACATGTATCGCAGGTGAATAAGCATCACTTAAAGTGCTTAACTTATTTGTAAATCTGTTCACAAGGAACGAAACAGGTATAAGTGTTGCAAGATAAGGTGCAGTTAAAGAAGGACAAATAGCAAATGCTCCAGATAATCGCTTTAGGAATATAGACAAAGTTCTGGCGGAAAAAACCTGCGCACTTATATTGAACATTCAGACGGAGACCCACATATTCTGCCGCCAGCGCCAGTGCAAACACGGGAATACCGAGTTCTTTTTGTCACAGAAAAACAGTGCCAGTTGTTACGCAAATAATACGCAGATAAAGTTAAGCTCAAACATGTTTTAGAGGCCATCTTTTCATGTTTCACGCACAGTTCTTAATCTGTGCTCGCTGTGCAAAGTGGTTTTATAAAACAAGTCGCTTGAGAAGCTACGGCTGTCATGTACAGACGGTGCGGTGATGCAAGAATAACCATTCAACTACGGAAAATTCCTGATGATAGGAAAATCAGGCACACCTCTATTTTTAAAAGCGGAGCTGTCCCTTGTGGTGTTAGTATCTACTGTCCTGTGCCCCGTTCAGTGCAGTAGTAGGTGATCTGTCGAACCTATTTTTAGGCGTTGGTTGTTCATCTCTAGAAGCGAACTAGCTTTTTTCTTCTGTGGGTCTACATGGTTTCAGACGCGATCTCATCAACGGTTACACAACTTCGCACACTACAGCTGTCTATGAATACAGCATAAACTGTTGATGGCGGTTATCAGACCGGCGTAATTTCTATAGATTTCACAAAGGCATCTTTATCTGCGCTTCCAAGAAAAGTTGATGTCTAGGCTGAGATCAATATTCCAACAAGCGACACATATTAAAATGGATACAGGTGTACTAGAATACGAAGAAATGGCTTGTTCCAATCCTTAAAATTCCCTTCTCGTTTCCTTCGACTCATAGTTCATGGTTTTCGCACAGGTCCTCCTTACCTTTTGTCTTCTTTACTTTGGGTATTGAAATTACCGTTGATATTTTTTTCTTTTAAACGAAAATGTTCGCCAATCATTTTACTACCTGCACGTTACTAAGCAAGCGATATTGTCTGTCGACTCAAAGTTGTTCAAAAACCAAAAATAATGATAAAATTCTTAAATCGTGCAACATCGGCCACAGGTCTCCAATTGCGGCATAATTATTAAGATGGCAATTCGGGCTAGTTGCTTCACGATCGAGGATAGGCGCCGAAAAAACATGAGGACAGAAGAGACGTAAACATTGGCGCACTCGCAGCTAATATTTACTAGAAAAAACTAATCCCTTATATAGCCGTGAGAAAACCCTTCGTCACGACGAGGCACGCTGTCGAACCCCTTTCCAGAAATTCAAATTCTCCTTTGTCGATAAAGGTAATTGACGTGCCACTTGTGCACATCTTCCCCTTCGCTTTGCTGCCAAAGCGCTTCGCGGAGACTCCCCTGGATATCTTATCTGCGTCATCTGGCCAGAAATCGTTGTGTCCTTAAATGACGGTGGAGCAGGGGCAGCGGCTGCAGTGTGTTGCCAGATGTCCAGATGGCGCTGCTCGTGTAGTTCAAGCGTCGTTCCACACTATCGTACGGAAACCGGCCTGCAGAGGGCTGGTTTCCCACCAAGTGTTCTGGTGGAGGTGGCGGAGAGCCCACTGCAAGAAGCATTAATGGCAGGCAGAAACTCAAAAAAGAAGCCAGACCAGTCGTTGTTCTGCAAGAAGCACAGTCATTGACCACTTGTGTAGCTGACCGTTACGGATGTAACCCAGTAGTTTTCTCGGCACCCAACAAGCTAGAACGCAGACCTGTGCCGAAAAATAAACTTTTCCGCTGATGCTGCAGGCAAACGCAAAACTAAACACCGTCAACAAATACACAGAGCGGCACAACGTGAGTTTGTTCACCAAACCTAACGTTGCGGGTACAGTATACATTGGTCAGACTGGTCGATGCTTCAACGATTGCGCACGTGAACACGACGCGGCCATCGAGCAACGCCATCTGGACATCTGGCAACACACTGCAACCGCTGCCCCTGCTCCCCTGTCATTTAAAGACAACATTTCTGG
The DNA here is from genome assembly GCA_037355805.1 of Ixodes ricinus. NCBI lineage: Eukaryota > Metazoa > Arthropoda > Arachnida > Ixodida > Ixodidae > Ixodes > Ixodes ricinus. The sequence continues at coordinate 70,181 of JAZHYW010032992.1, read as the reverse complement.
CCAGATACCCAGATAAGATATCCAGGAGTTCCACGAAGCCTCTGAAATCAAAGCGAAGGGCAAGATAGCACAAGGCGACACGTCAATTACCTTATCGACAAAGGAATTGGAATTTCTGGAAACGGGTCTACATCGTGCCTAGTCGTGACGAAGGCGTTTTTCTCACGGCTATATAAGGGATTAGTTTTTTCACTAGGCATTAGTTGCAGAGTGCGCCAGTATTTACGTCCCTTCTTGTCCTTGTTTTTCGGCGCCTCATCCTCGATAATGCGGTATAATTGCGTGCACACGAAATGACTTGGAAAGACACCAACGTCCCTTCAGCTACTCGCGAGTGCAAACGTCTGGGACTAAGAATGACACGTGATTTACACTGCAAGTGGCATATTTTCTTTATATATTTGAAAATAAACGAATAAATTATTTTTGTTAAACAGTTGACTCGAGACTGCTTGAGCAATAATAAAAACTGGCTGCGTATAAAATATTTGATAGGTTTTTAGTTGAGTAAGCCAACGTTGTTTGAGAGACGCACACTAAATCTAATTTCAAGAAATTAGGAAGGATTAAAAAGAAAGGAGTGCGATTTCTTTTTGATAGATATCGAAGGATAATGTCACTTTCAGAGGTTTATGTGTAGGATCTTTTTTCCTACCAAAATGCAGAAGATTACTTGCTTGCAATTCATTTTCACCCGGTAGGCGGTAAATCCAATTTGAAATATCCAAGCTACTTTCACTTTTATGCATGCAGGTGACAAGAAATAAACACCACAAAGTGCTAACTGCAATAATTGCATGAAGAGCAGATTCGATAACTCAAGCTTCCACGTACTGTTAATAAATGGAGCTCGCTCCCCGAGACGATGACCTCCTCAGATTGCTTGTCCTTTTTTATATTGATTGAAAGAGTTACCAGGCTTCTTATATTCTAAGTATATAAAATACATACTTGCATACAATTTAGGAGTTTTTTTTTTTGTGCAATGTGGTTCATGTAAACTTTAAAACTGAATATTGCGTGTTTTTTTTACTTCTTTTTCTACAGAGTTTTGTTCGTTCTCAGGTTTTGGTGTAATTTAATATTAAAGTACACCCAAATGGTATTAATTTGGATATCCGCCGGCCACCTGGTATGTGCCCTCTGCCTCTCTGCTGTGCTCCCAGCCTCTCCAGAGCCGAAAATGAATGAAATGAAATAAAATAAAAGATAAGATGCGGTGTTGCACACCAACCATGATTAAGATTCTATACATGTATGCAGTAATGTCTTTCTATTACATTTTATCGGAAATTCTGCCTTGGCTTTTTTTCAGCGGCCGGGAGCCTCTATATATAAACAAAGTGAAAGAAAAGATGACAAATATAGGCCTCGTTACAGTTTCATCAATATTTCCAAAAACGTTTTGAAGAACGTCTTTATCTCGTGAATGGTAGAGTTTTCAGTCAATATGCTATATAAATAATCACTCTTTCACAGTGCCACTTTCGTCAATGCCGGTCTACAGTGTTTGCTTATTTTAGAGCGAAAATAATAGATTTTGAAAGCTTGGAGATGAAATAACTCTGTATCTTTTCATTAACTTCACGAAAGCTTTGAACTGTTTAGTACATCGTCTTTTAACAAAAATAATATAGATTTTGAGTACAACCATCGACTATAGCTACGTCATATCGCAGAATTCTTAAACAATACAATCGAATACACGTTTAATCCTCATACATTATTCCAGTCGTATCTTGTGCTCTACAAAAAAATAATTTTAGCGATTTTTTGTTTAATTTATATGTCAGACTCTTTACTACCAAAGTCAAAGTATTAATTTTGTCACCTGTGCCGATGCGTGCAAGATAAGTTGATTCGCCGCTCTCTCCCTCAAAGGCGACCGGTGTGCCACAAAAAATCTACCTAGTCCAGACCAGACGAAATATTATCTATATGAATTTAGTTGTTGGCGGCAAAATTAAATAACAAATTCAAAATGACTTTTCAATACATAAAAGAGATGAGTCATTATTAAAGTATATTCATCGAAAAGGCAATGTTTATGTGTGTTTATATTACCAAAATACGCACCGATTCTTAAAGATGTATTTACAATCTGCGCTGAATCACCCGAGAAAAGGTAACGCTCATGTGAAATCAATCACAGGGCTCAAAAATTTAAATTTAAAATATTACTCGATGTAGCACTGACCCCTGTGGATGTATTAACAATTTGTAAATCGCATGAGAAAGTCAACACTTATGTACCACCAGTCATTGGTCTTATAAAAATAAAATCGAGAATATTGCCGCGTGCGCAGCTAGCCAAGTAGGCAGCGCGCTCGACACCACACAAAGGTCCGAGGTTTGATGCCTGGGAGCGGACTTGTGATTTCTGTAAATGTCGCGTTCTAGTGAATTTCAGAACTCTGATGATTATTCGAGGTTCGAAGGTTCTACGCGCCGAACCTTCTACGCCGATTGCTCCAGAATCAGACGCGTGTACATGAAGGATTCCGCGTAGCGAGCCGGAATCAATCTTTTGCTAGCGCTCGATCCATCTGCCACGCCGCCTTCGACGCCCGCGACGCCTGTACCTCTGTTTTTGTTTTGGGCACAAGTTCGCCCCTATTAAACATTTAGTTTTCTACTGCATCAACCGTCTCTCTGCCGTCATACGTGCCATTTTGGTGGAGGTGCGGGATAACACATTTCATGAGGCGTACCCCTTCGAAGCCTCGCAGCGCAAGCCAAACCCCCTGCTGAAGAGGACCACCCGCAGAGACCGCTGAGACCCGAGGAAGCCGCCGCAGCCATGGCCGAGTCCCGTAATTCGGACTTTTGCCACCCAAGACCAAGGAGCCAACGAGGCCGACGATGGACAACCACTCGTGGCAGACCCCGGCCGCCACCGCCGCCGTCTACCTACCCGTCGCACTCCGGACTCCGACACCTTTCCACGGGGAGGTCCACGAGGACATCGAGGATTGGCCGCAACACTATGAACATGTGACCCGCCATAACGGGTGGTCTGCTGAGCAGTGCTCGAAGAACATCTACTTTTCGCTGGAAGGAACTGCGAGGCACTGGCTGGAGAACCACGAGGCTTCTTCAACTTCGTGGGAGGCGTGTGACCAAGAACTGAGGAAGACGTTCGCCAGCCAACACCGACACGAGAGGGCCGAAGATCTCCTTCGAACAAGGACGCAAGGCGTGAATGAGAGTATCACCGGCTTCGTCGAGGATGTTCTCCGCTTGAACGCCCGCGCCAACCCTTAGGCTACCGAGGAGAAGAACATCTGATGAGGGGTGTGGAGAGTGAGAAATTCGTGCGGTCTCATCCGCAATCCCTCACCAGCGCCCGACGGGTTCGTCACGGAGTCGACAAATATGGAACGTGCCCTACTAGCACGTGCCACACACTACCAGCGACTTCCAGCATCGCTTTACTTTCGTCTTCCAGCTGCAACACCCCGGACATCCACGAGATCATCCGGGACGTCGTCCGGGAGGAAATAAAAAGCTCCCACAAGCCACCGCAAGCACAGCTTCGCCTTGAATTGCCGAGGTTGTAAGTGAAGAAGTCCAGCAAGCGCTGCAGCCAGAAGTTCTCGTCAACGCCGCTCTGGAACCACCGACCCTGAGCTACGCCATCGTAACTCGTCGCCAGCAGCTTCCGTCTTCCCGGTAGTATTCGAGGGCACCACAATGAAATGCCCCTTTGCCACAGTACACTCCTCCTCGTCGGCCTCGAAAGACCAATGCGTGTAGGGAGGCAGACCAGCGCTTAGTATGCTTCCACTGTGGAAATGTTGGCTGTGTCTATCGCCGCTGCTACTACCGCAACCTTGGGCTCCGAGGATTTCAGCCTAGCAACCAACGCCCAAGGTACAGCGAGAGACCGCGGGACATCGACAAATATCTCCGGCGGTTACCATCTACTGGACCATCTCCCGCCGCGGTTTCCGTTCGCCGTCACCCCGCCGCCCAGCATTGCTTTTATACGTAAATCCCGCCGTGAGAGCCTCTCCTCCTGTCTCGCCAAGAAAGTTAAGAGCGGCAACCCTCGAAAGTGGAGCTGCCGTAGGCCGACGACATAAAGAACGTCCAAAAACGCCGGAGAGCTCCCACTCTTGCAACGCCACGTCATCCGTGATCCGAGTCATCGCCGACATGGTGTCAATTTACGTTGACGTGAAGCACAAGAGGTGGGACGAAGTTTGCCGTATGTTACGTTCGCCTATAATCACAGCTGTTCAAAAGACCACTGTAGTTACACCATTTCAGCTGGTTCACGGTCGCAAGGTAACGACGATGCTCGACTCGAAGCTGCCCCATGAGCCAGCTGCCGACGGGAGCGACGACGCCCAGATGGTAGCTAAACGGGCAGAAGTCCGCCAGCTCGCCCGGCTCAGGATCACGATGTAGGAAGGCTCTTTGGGTGTGGAGACTCCTCCCTGGCCCCGTCGGAACGGCGAACACATCACGTCCCCTCCTTTCCCGATGTTTTCTCCGCCTGCCCCTAGAGGGCGCCAAAACGCTCAGGCCGTCCGCTCGCCGGCCCTCCGCCGGAACGTGGGCTATAGTCACCCATTGCTTACGCCGCCTCTAATTGTTTCCAACTTTTTTTTCTTTTGCAATGGTGAACTGGGCGTAAAAGAAATGTAAAAACCAAAGATCCGAATTCGGAAATAGCCAAACATTTGAATGAATGCGCCGACTGCTCTCCAGCCTGGGGAAACCTAAACATTTTAGAAAGGGAAAACAACGACATGAAAATATATTTAAAAGAGACGATCAGGATAAAGACGTTTGCCGAATGCATCAGGTCACATGCTCGGTTGCTGTTCCCTCCGAATTGAAGGCACCCTGCATGCGGCAGACGCAGACAAGCAACAGACTGCCCATCTGGTCAGGGTCGGATTCTGTCTGGCGTCTCGTGGAATGCAGACACCTCCGTCGAAGGCAGACGCTTCTCCGGTTTCGATGGAACGTGCAAAAGGGTTCGAATCGTAGGAGAGTGCGACAGTACTGCAAAGGAAAAAAACCGAGATGCAAAGAAGCCAGTCTTAAGAAAAGAAGAAAGAGTCCCGACCAGGCGACTCTGTAATGTGGAAAGGAACTCCAAAAGCAGCTATAGAGTGTGCCATACGTTAAACAATGCCAACAGCGTTTTTTTTACAGCGATTTCTTTTTTAAGCTTGTGATGATATTATTATTCATAATAGAACAAAGCGCGAATTATACAAGGAATTAAGAGGAAGTACTGGAGCGCGACTAACAACTGAAAGGTTTATTATCAGAGAAACCAATGAAGAAAACCTACAACACGACTCCCTAATCCCATGGAAAATGCGCATGCGCCCTCGCAAAATCCGGTGCTATCTCGTTACACAATTCTATTGAATTGATTAGGAGAGTCGGTTGTTGTATGTTTTCTTAGTGGTTTCCTGATAATAAACTCAGTTGTGCAGCAGGCGCAGCTCGTCCTGTCCAGTTCCTTCCCTTCTGTCCTTGTAAAATTCGCGCTGTTCCATTATGAATACATACGCAACTCGACCAGCTATCCTGTTTGATATTATTATACTTATATCAGAAGTGCCACCACTAAAACCGGTTTGTTTTCCTTGACGAGTGGCTATTATAAACTTTTGCTGCAACTAGCTACATGCAAATGTAAGTGTAATAACAAAGGAACAACTCAAAGAATGCTGCTTCATTAACCTCTGTGTGCAAATTGTGTAACTTCGTGCCAATTCGACCAGCAGTTCAACTTAGCAGTACTCAAAGGCTGCCTTAAAATGTAAAAGAATAATCACGTTAACTGCCCCCCATGTTGAAAAAATTGTTTTAATAGTCCAGTCGAGTCAACGAGAATTTACGAACCCACGTATTTTTTTTATAAAAGTCATGTGAACGGTGCTTAAAACAATTCAGTTCCGTATTATCCGTTAACAAGGTTTGGTGTTAATCATTATTTAATTTTGTGCCTTTCTTTTTTTCTTTCGGTCGCACTCAAGTTATCGTTTACCGTGTACAATCAGAGTTTATCCATTTTACAAACGCTTACCGACGTTTGTGGATTGCCTACTAAGGAAACAAACGACGGAATGTAAGTCTAGGCTAGAAATTATCTGCAGGGGAGGGATATTTTTCACTCGTAGACCGCCGCGTCGGCTGGTACGGAGTTACTCTTGCTTGTCCGTCTGCTATTTTTCGGGTTATGAAAACTTCCAGTGTGCTGAGGGAGATGATAGCTGAATGGCCCCACCTACATACCACATTGTACGCGAACCCGTAGCTACTCGGAAAGCAAGCTGCACGCAGAGGAGTGCAGTTAGTACAGGTGGCCTGATGCGCTGCCGGATGGCCTCAAACTTATGGCGCCATCTGGGTGGCTCCATGAAGCCAAGCGCGGGTGTCATTATCCGGGTCGCGGCGAGAGAGCGGAGTCTCCTACACCCAAAGAGCCTTCCGCCACCATGCTCAGATTCAAAACCAGCAACGTTTCGACACTCGGCGTGATACAACCTCCGTCGTCGGGACGTCCACTCTCCAGCCCGGAGACAAGGTGTGGGTGGACATCGATCTGTCACCGCGGCCTAAATGAGAAGCTGTTAAAGCGGTACTTTGGACCTACAAGATTCTCCGCTGCCTATAGGAGACTAGAACTACGTAGCGGCGCGACGGAACCCAGCTTCGACACCGCCGGCCGCGACCCGAGGTGGTTCACGTCGTCCGTCCCGAGCCGTTCTAGGCTCAATATGACTGCGGACCAGTGGCGTCACGAGGTCAGCGGCACCCGGGGCGGTAGCCCGCCGCGACACCCCCCCCCCCCGGCTCGCGTGGCCCGCCCGACTCCTCCCCCCGCCCCCGTGCGTGACCTGCCCGACTTCCCCCCTCCTCCCCCGCCCGTGGCCCGCCGTGACACCACCCTGAGCGCTGCACCCGGGCGGGGCGGTCCGCCCCCCCCCCTTAGACGCCACTGTTGTGGACGGTTCGTGTTCCAGGTTACTCTTCAGTGCACCGTTACTTTGTTTTACTTTGTTTTGTTTTGTGCTGCATGGCGGCCGAGTGCGCTTTTAAGGGGGGAGTAATGCCGCGGCGAGCTAGCCAAGCAGACAGCGCGCTCGGCTCCCACTCAAGGGTTCGATGCCTGAGCGGCACACCGTTTTGTTGTTTCTGTAAATGTCACGCTCTCGTGAATTCGAGAATCCTGTTGCTTATTTGAGGTCCAAATATTCTCACGTGCAGAACCTTCTACGCCGATTGATCCGGGAAGCCCACGCGTGCACATATAAGGCTCCGGCGTGATCCAGCAGGAATCCAGCTTTCGCCAGCGCCTCGATCCAGCTCTCTCGAAGCCCGGGACGCTCTGCTTTGTTTTGGGTACAATGTCGCGCCCATTAAACGTTCAGTTTTCTACTGCATCACTCGTCTCTTCTGCCTGTCATTCGAGACAATATTGATATATATAGCACTGATCCTTAAAGATGCATTTATGTGCTGCGTTCCAACCACATGGAGAAAATAAGGTTATGCGATGTTCACAATGGATCGCATTACTACTCATCGCTCTCATATTTATATATATCGATATTAGGTAACTCAAAATCTTCGGCAAGCATTGCATTTGTTGCCTACACTAAAAACGATCAGCAACATCAATAAACTCCAATTAGAATAACAATTGGCAGCGACTCTTGTCTCTCAAGTCTCGTAATGCATGAAATACAGTATTTAAGGTGTGTTCGTTTAAAATTATTTACGAGACATTAAATCGTCGTTTTAGGGAGTGAAGAACCTTTATTTTTATCAAATTTCGCGATACATTCAGCGGAAAATGTAAATTCGTGTTACGTCCCGGGATGTCAAGTAACGTGAGATGAAATTTCCCGCAAAATTGAGCGGGGAAAGATGATTGGTGAATAGGTCACGTGACATCAGTTTTTCCGCTAAATATAGCGGCAAAATTGAATTGGTGTATAGGTCAAGTGAAGTCAGGTCGCATAACATCAAGTTTACCGCTAGATTTAGCTGGGAAAGTGAATTGGTGTATACGTCACGTGACTCCAGGTTCTGTGACATAATAATTATAATAATAGTTTACTCATCCTACTTACATATACATATGGTGGGAACAGGGTAAAAAGCTGTCTGAGCAGCTTGACTGGCCCCGAGACCCCTCGCAAACAGGCATCGGTGACAACAAACAAACAAATAAGAAACAGAAAAAACATTGGATATACATATAAACATATATGCACATACACATGAGCACCCACATAAAGGCACGCATATGCGCAATGAGGCAATTTCCGTCAGATTGTTTTCAATATTTTGATTTGGTTGTAGTTTTTAGTATGCGTACAATAATGACGAAAACTATGCTGCTCTCCTTACATAATGCACAGAGAAAAATTGCGTCAGGAGGACAACAAAATAATAACAAACACTTTTTACGTCAAAGAAACCAGCTCTGTAGCTCACGTGTACTAGTGAGTATAATATCAACATTCGAATGCAAGAATGTATTCAGTAAAATTCGCAAGGTCCTTATAATCGTTTGAAGTCCATATTCAGCGCGAGAAGTTTATATTAGCAAAACATTTGAATGACGAGCAGAATATTTTAATGCTCTCTTTCTAAGAGATGCTATGCCTAATAAAATGCTAGGCATATCCGAGTATTTGTTTTTATATTTAACGCTAAGCCTGTATCCGTATTGTTCATGTATTTTCAAAACCCCCAGTTTCTCAAAACATTTTCGGTGTGAAAGTTATATGGTAGGCTGAATACAAGTCTTACTGCTCTTTTTTGTAGTAAAAATATTTTATGTTGATTTTTTTAGCGATAGTACCCCAGTCAACTTGACAATAGTTCAAATGAGACACGAATAATGTGCTACAGAGGAGTATGTTGACGCTTGGTGAAAGTATTAGACGATGTCGGTGTAATAAACCAATGATGCAGGCAGCTTTAGAAATAATATAATGTATGTGTTCAGTACAGTTCAAATGGCTTGAAAAAACTATCCCAAAGTCTTGAACGTGCGTACTATTTCGATGGGGGAAGAATGATGGATTATATCACTGGAAAAATTAACATGCCTGTTTTGGGGGCTAAAAAATAGGGCATTTGTTTTGGTTTTGTTTACTAAACGGTTATTTGAAATAGACCAACTTTCTAGTTTTCTTAGGATATTATTTGCTGTTTGTACAATGTCGTTGGAATTTTTTGACAGATAACAATATGCTAGTGTCGTCAGCGTAAATGATAAATTTTGCCAGCAGTGAAACGTTAACAATGTCGTGTATGTAGGGAATAGCAGTGAGGAAGGGACACATTCTACACTATAATGTTTTGAGTTGTTTAATGGGCACATAGAAACAAATCTAATGATCCAAAACGTATGGTAAAAACCCTTCACATGAGCTTAACAGCACTTTGTCCTAACTTTTCTAGAAATGTAAAAAACAATTGCATAAACAAAAATAGGTCCCATAGACCCCTCCCTCCCCCTTGCCCCCCCCCCTCCTCACACACACACACACACACTCCAGGGGGGAATGGGACACATGTAAGATTGCGCTAAAAGTTCTACTAGTGAATATTGTAAGCAGACTGAGTCCTCAGCAGACTGGAAGCCCGATTGCTGTAATCTTTCTTCCTCCGACTGTCCGCGGTTTTGGACCGGGGCTTAGAGCACGGTAACCTTTTACACAAAACAAATATTTGGTGGCCTAAATGCAGTATGAAATAAAATGAGATGATTCACCATTAATACAGGTTAACCTTAACGTTGATCAACAAGTCAGAGCACCAATCTTTATAAAGGTAAAACTAAGACTCAGTCCCATTCCTCCAAAATTGCCTTGCACACTGGAAGTTGCCAACTGCGACAACAGGTGAGATTTCAAGCTTAAAATAGCGGTGGCTAAAAGCAACCTATTAATACATCGTTTCAATGCTAGTTTATTACAGCCGTCGGCGAAACCGTTTCGGTGAAAGAATCGAGCAAAACGAATGTGTGGTTCTTGCTTTTCTGTGTGAAAGTAGCAACCACTGACTCAAATCGTGTACACAAGCGCCAAGCAGGTACGTCATCAGAGTTGAAAGTACCGCTACCACGGCGTCGTCAATCTAGCAGTTTATGAACTTTTTGGAACTGTTCACTGGAAAAAAATACGTTGACTGTCCCACTCCCCTACCGTCCCATTCCTCCCCACTCTACCCTTTATGTTAAAAAGCGGTGGTTCGAGAACACTCCCCTGTGGTATGAAAGATTTTATATGTTTTATATCAGAGATGTGACAATTAATACTGATATACTGGCGCCGGTTGTCTAGGTAGGATCCTATGAGAAGTGCCTCGTGTCCTCTAACGCAGTAAATATGAAGTTTTTGAAGAAGCAGCTCGTGATTAATAAAATCAGACGCTTTGTTGAAATCAATGAATATACCAAGTACTATGTTCTTTTCTTCAAAATTATGTAAAATATATTCTCTTTGATCCAACAAGCCTAGCTCCATAGATCATTTCTTCTTGAATCCGAACAGGGAATCTTTAATAATATCATGTTTTTCTATAAATGTGTTAAGGCGATTATAAATTATTTTTTTCTAGACCCTTGGAAGAGCTAAAAAAGTGACACAGGTCTGTAATTGTTGATATCATTTTCCTCGCCTTTTTTATGAAGTGCCACCACTTTCGCTATTTGCATTTTTATAAGAAATATGGCTGTCTCTAAACAAAGATAAAACATATGCACTAAAAGTTGGCCAATCGTATCCATTACATATAGAACCGGTCGTAGCTGCATGTCGTCAGCGTCGCAGCTATAACGAACACTTACTCTGCGAAAAAAAAAGGTTTTTGCTTCTTCCACGGTGGCTGGGTTTAAGAAAATGTACTCTTCAACTCTTTGATTTATATGGCTGCATGCATCGGTTGTGTCTGCATTTCTCACTAAGTTTGCGAAAAAGTAATTGAAGACATTGGCAAGGGAGCTAGCTACCTGATAGTCCGACGTTATTGTGAATTAGAGATTCGATGTAGCTATGAGTTTCAATCCGGCTCAGAAGAGAATTCAAATTCCTCATTATTAGGTCAGTGCGATTAGATTCTCCTGTGAGTAAATTGTGAAAATAGATTGCTCCGTGTATTTTTTTAATTTCTGTATCTAAGCTGGTTTTGTATATTTTAAAAATTGTAAGTGTTGCTGTCTTGTTTTTATAAAATGTTTATATAGTTTATTTTTATTATTTTAGCAATGAGTTCCGCCGTCATCCACGGTTTTCGATCTTTCATAGAGCGGCTCATCGGGATATGGCATTTTTAGATAATCTTGAACGAATCTAAAATGCCTGCTACGCCTTATTGGCGTCAGTTTTATTGAGGACGTGATTCCAACATACGTTGCACAAGCTTTCTCTGAAATTATCCAGGCGGTCAATAGCAATTGTTTGAACTAGAGTGCATTTCTTATGTTTTTTGTTTTGTGTATGACGGAGTTTCTATCTATAAAAATAAAGGTTGCAAGTTGATCGCTGATGTCGCAGATTATTGCACCCGATTTTATCATTTTCTTCTCAAAGTTGGTTATGAAAAAATCAATCAATGTTTCAGACGTGGGAGTAATTCGCGTTGGTTGGTTAATTACATTCATGTATCTATTAATTTGAAATAGCGTGACAATCTGTTTCTTTGATGCACTATCACTCATCGAGTCTACATTGAAATCACCTCCCCAGATCGCGTTAGATTTTTCTTCAACAAATACAGAAAGTGCCTCTAAAAACTCACAAACGTTTTAAAATATTGCCATGAGGAAGGTGACGGAACACTGATATAACATTTTGATTTGTTCTAATTGAAAACACTTCGTAATCAGCCGTCAAACGACAGTAATCGGTCAGTAGATGGTACCTAATAGATAATTTTATTAACATAGTTACACCCCCACCACGCTGAGTTTGCCTATTCATGGAATGGGTGTTAAAATCAGGAAGCTTAAAAACATCGCTGTGAAGTTGATACCATGTTTCTCAAATAGCAGCTCTAAGTCATCAGTTTCATTTTTAGCGGATCTTGTATTTAAATCTAAACATTTAAGTGATGTGTCATATTCTGTACTCAAATAATCCCTTAGTTCTCGTGGCAGTACGATATCAGCAGCCACCATTTATACAAATAACCAAAAGCAGACTCTGTTAAAGTGTGTTTAACTCATATTTGGACGTCAGCAATGTTCCCCACAACAACTGCTCGCTCACCAGCTTTTTTGCGGACAAGAATCTTTTCGTTGCTGTGCCGTACATACTGATATTTGTTTGCGCTCGCCCATTCTTTCGCGGTGCGCAGCAACATTCGGTTCTGTTTAGTCGTGTTTTTTCCGCTCAAAATTTTCTCTCTTTTCCTCGGGTTCTTGTTTCCTTCAAGCCACGGGTTTGCTGTTTTGAAAAACGTACAATAAACGCATGAACTTTTCCATGTTTTATGGGTAGCCGGTGGGCCGATACCACTTCCAAATCCGTAAGGCCAGGTATACGCGTGTCTTAGTTGCCACTTCGTTTAGTTTTTCGAACAGGTTCTTATTATTGGTCTGCGGAATGCCACTAATTCTAAGGTTTAGGTTCCTGCTTCTCCATCTTAAGTCATTCGTTTCGTTTTTAATTTGTGAAATGTCATTGTCACATTTGCTCTCCAATTTTTTTGACCCTTTTCTTCAAGTTTATGGTGCCAGCGTTCTGATTCTCAAGCTGGGTCATGATTTCATCATATTGATCCAACATCATCTTTACAGGGTGTTCTATATTTTCGATCGTTCCCTTAAGGTTCTTAAAAATTTCTACTTGTTCTCTGACAGTAACGGACATGCGAGAAATGTCGGCGTCTGAGAGTTTGGTTTCTTTTGTTGACAGAATCCTCTGTTTGCCTTTTTTGCGAGTCGAGCACTTCCACCGCTCTCTCGCACTCTCGCTTTTCTTTTTGAATTAACGATACTTCAGAAATACCACTGCATGTTCCAAAATGGTAACTAAACGAGCATTCGGAACATGTTGCAACACTTCATTCCTCTGCAAATGGTGAGAAAGACGACAGGCATACAATGACTGAACTTGCAATGTCACGGACACACTATATATGGCTGCATGACAGCAGTAACGGTTAACAGATATATGTTAAAAGGGTAAAAGTTGGTAAACCAACCTGAAGACACAGGACGTTGTTTTTGGGGCGAGCTCAGGGCCGCCGCTGCTGCTGTCCATAAATGTTTTCGCTAATTTTAGTAGGGAAACTGAATTGGTGTATTTAAGTCACCTGATATAAGCTCACGTGAAATCAATTTTCCCGCTAAATTTAGCAAAAAAAATCTAATTGCTGTATAGATCACGGGAGGTCAGTTTACTTTCATCAATTGACACCGCGTGACCTAAGCACCAAATCAGTTTCCCCGCTAAATTTAGCGAGGAATGCATTTCATGCTTAAAACCTTGGCTGCATGTTTCGTCATTTTGCGAAACACTTTTAAATGATCTAGCTTTATAGGGTGGGCGGTGCTCTCATTTTCGGTGGTGCCTAGGACAGAATGAACCTTAGTCTTTCAGTGCCTGGGGTGTGTGGTGCTATTAGTTCAGATGGTGCCTAGGGCAGGGTTTTGTATGGAAACAAATTACGTCACACCATTGTCTCTTAGTGAGCGCTGCGCGTGCTACCCTTCAGGACCACCCGGAAAAAAACCTTCGCGCTAAATTTTCTCAGTCAGCAAGAGAGGGGTAGCGCGCTTTCCTGCCCTTTTCACTCCTCCTCGTTCTGCGCGCTTATTCTACACCACCTGTTTCTGACCTCCTCTTTGCCCTTTCCACCCCTTTCTGCTCCGCGCGCTTTCTCGTACCCCCTGCTTCTGCTCCTCCCGTTCCTGCTGGGTCTGTAGCTCAGTCAGCACCGCACTCGGCTTCGACGCCGATGACCGGGGTTCGACCCCTGGCACCAGTGGCCGGTATATTCTTTTCGAGATTGTTTAGTGGTTACGGACTAACTGACCTACATATTTCATACTTACGCGGCTCCTGAGGTTGTTTTTGTCTTATAAAGCTACCGCTTTAATAGTTTTACCGTATCTATCGTCAAAGACACTCTTTCAGAGCTCAGAATTCCAGGTAAAAAAATAAATTGATAAGTTCTTAACTGCGATTGCCTCTCCATCTTCAGTTGAGTGTCAATTGCATCTCAAAATCCTGCATGAGGGTGGCACCATCTCATTATCTGATACTTCGCATGCAATTATGTCTCAGTCATTAGCGTAACGTGTGGATCTAGATTAAAAATCTAACTTCAAAATTGTTCGTTTTATTTACACTACTGTGTGCACTAAAAGAAAGTAACCGCAGTGGCTGGAAAGTTCGCGCAATTGTTAGGCGGGCGCCACTTATACTTTCATAGGGCACCGCTTCTATCTCTTCAAAAGCCAGTGGGTTTAACGTTCCTTGACTCTTTCCTCAAATCATCCCTTTCAGAGCTAGAAATATTAGATCTTTGATTTCTTGTCCCATCCCACACATGCGTTTTTTATGGGAATATTTTCTTATCATATTTAAGACATCTCATATGTTGAGGTTTTCTTGATTCTTAACAAGTCACCATGACAGATTTTGTTACCTTCCAAATTTCTAAGTGACAAACATTTCGAAATTTATACTTTATAATCTTCTGGTTTTTGCCGTTACTTAGTAACTGCATTTTTTTAGTGTAAATAAAAAGGAGCATAATCCTGGGTCGTGTCTTGTTTACTCTTATTTTGCCAAATCCAGCCAAGTTTCAAATATTTTTTTATTTCAAAGGTAGCCTCCTGACTGAATTTCTCGTTTCATTTTCACAATAAATAATGGCATAAAATTAATTAATGCACCAGACGTTGGTTTCTTTGTCCTCAATGTTGCCCCTCAAAACTGCGACTTCATAGCTTAAAGTTATAAGAAAACGCACACATTCCTCGACCATCTGTAGGGCTACGGTTTGGCGAAAACTATAATTTTTCATTTTACGGTAATTGAAATTTATCTTTATTTGTTTCAAATATGCGTGAATCAAGCTTCATTATAGGTATGTTTACTTCTCATGGGGTGGTTTTTGATTATCAAGAGTCACTGCTAGCAGCTCAGCCATGTATCCGAACCGGGCGGAGTTCATTTCTAAAATCACAAAACAAAAAGAATAATAAAACAAAACAAGTCAAAACAACTCGCGGTGTAATCCTACAACACGTCTGAAAAGGTAGCACAATCAAACACACATAAATACAATTTGATTTAGGAAAAGCGTCCTTTCTACTAACCCGTGCAAAAAAAGAAAACTATTTGCAGTGGTTCCATCTTTCGGTCATTGGCTTGTCGTATGCCAGTGCTGTTTGGATATTGCCCCGTTGGATCGCACAATATTCAAAATCAACGTCCAGCAACATCACGAGCGAAAGTTGTAACGAAATGTTTAAAAGTTGCATCTTGCATAAATGTTGTTCGTGCATAAGTTACAAATCTAAAGTATGCAAAATTGCTTATAATCTAGCTACTCTAATTTGTGTCTCTGGCATCGAAAGTGTCGACGTACACTACCCAATGCACAGGAAAATCGAAAGTTTATATTTTTCAAAACGAGTTAGTGTAAACACAAATGTTAATAAACACACTTCGCAAATTTTTAAATTATACTATTACTACAAATATGGGACGTCAGATATTATCAGTAAAAGATATGCGAGTATTTTTTGCGAGAATAGTTTTGTTTAATATGTCACGATTATTATTTAGGTTCAAAACTTGGTAACCTTTTAGCTCCCATGTATTGCCGCTGTATTATAATACAAATACAATTCAAATCTTTTTATTTTTCAGGTACAGTGGAAGGATTCCCAGGCAAAAATATGTTAATGAACGGCATGACGGGGTGTTGGATTCTGTCGGAAAAGAAACAGCGTCGAGAAATTACCTTTTGAAAGTTATACAGTATAACAACACAACACAGAGCATTTCCAATAAAAACACTGAATGAACTATGAATGGGAATCAATCAATTTTTAGAACTTACGAATATGTAGCAATGATTTATGCGTTGAACATTAATCAACACAAAACCAAAACCGTGTTAATAAACCTTTTGGCACCAGAAAATATGTGCAAATGAGCTTTTAAATCTATGAATAAATATCTATCCTTTAGAAGCGATATATTTGTCCGAGTCCAACTGGAGCGACAAATGGAATCAACCGACACCGACACGCTTCAAACACGTGCACCATGCACTCGAATGTGCCTTTGGCAGGCTTGCAGTCCTTCGGTGCTCTTGATGCAAGTACGAGTGATTGAAGCCTGCGAAATGTACGCACTTTCGCGTGCCTATGGCACTTGTTGAGAGCCTGTCGGTGTCGGTTGTTTCTGTTTGTCGCTCTAAAGTGGTACTCGGCCATTGAGGATTTATAGATGGTTGTAACGGAAAGGCTAATCTTTAATTTGTAACGGTATCAATGGACGATTTACTCTTTAGGGCAACGAGTATTTCAGGCTCTCTGCTTTAGTTAGCTCATGACTGTACGAGGAATCAATAAATGATGGAGATGGAAACCTACTTGAATAAATAATTTTATATATTAATAAATTTGTTATATGCAAATTATTTTATATCTTAAAATAGTGGCTGTGCATAATATTCATAATACACAGCAAAAATTGCAGTTCTTTTAGCAATGTAATGCGATTTAGGTTTGCTTTTGTGGTGTTGCCTCAACCAGATGGCAATAACTGAAGTTGGGCGTTAAACAAAGCATAATAGCTCTACAGTTTCATATTAAACGTCAGAAAGCTACGACACCTGTCAACCACACAAGCTTCTTTTGATATGTTTAGCATTAAATATTTAATATGACAATTTGATGACATGTGCTCAGAAAAAGATATACCTTCTAGTGTTTATGGGATTGGTAAAACTTGCTCATTCATTCACTGGTTTAAATAAAAATGCTTGCATACTCTGTTGTGTTTCTTTTTATTCCTTTAGCGTCCTATAACCAAAATACTTTAAACCAAATTAGTCGCTCTAATCAGCACCCCAGTTATCTCAGAAGAACGCTAGTGTCATCTGCATAAATGATAAGCCGAGCTTTGTTTATTTTATTTTTATTAACAACGTAATTTATGTAACCAATAAATAACGAAGATTCAAGTGTGCTTCGTTTAGGAAAACCGAAAACACTATTTGAGAAGTAGAGAGTTGGGCGAGTTGGTAATGATTGAACATGGTTAAAATTGCGCACAAATAGAAAGGAACAGAAGAAAGAAGAGACAAGCGCAAACTCACAACTCGGTGTATTGAAGGAAGAGTATTAGGTATGTAGATGATTTCCTGCTAGTGTACCGAAAGACACTTGACAATTATGTAATTAGTAGCATCATGAACATTTTTCACAAGTGCGGTTCAGGACTTATTTTTACTCATGAAACTCCTAAGGAAGGTGTGTTGCGATTTCTAAAGCTTTCCCTATTTTTGCAAACAAACCACCTGTACAGGTCATTTTCACCACGTTCTAAAAAAGGTTTAATTACACTATACGTACTCGCACTCAAAATTCGTTAAAACGGGACTAGCTTTTTCCTCCCTTGCTTCAGCCTTAAAGGGGCAGTGCAACGATTTTAATGTTGAAAGAATTGGCAGTTTGAATTTTTTATATTGTTGATGCAAGCCCAAATGACCAAAACGCGTCACCTTTCCCCGAAAAACTGCTATTCTGCTGCGTAATCGCAAAGCAAAAACGAATTTTTGCCGATCTGCAGCCGCCTGTCGGGGTTACGGGAACTAAAATGACACCGTCTCTGGGGGTACGCGGAAGTCAACAAAACCTGTCCCCTCCGCTGCTACACTCGCCGTCAGCCCCGCGGTGAACGGTCCTTTGTGTCGATCGCTCGCCGCGACCTTCGACGAGGCTAATCCTTTCAAAGTTGATAATCGCCAAGGAGGGGGCTGGTCTCTGAAGAGAGACCCCTAGGGGAAACCACGTGAACCTTCAGAGTACGTCACTCGAAAGTCGACGTGGAGAGTGGAGGGGCACTTTGACCTTCGATTTGTTTCATTTATTTTTAAATAAGAACTAGTGCTCGCAAGAAAGTACGGTTTCCTGCTTTTCGTTCCATAGGTGACGCCGATTAATTTCCGCGGTTAATTGGCCAAAGTCTGGAAATTGTTGCACAGCCCTTTAAAGAAGTCATGTATCCACACCATCACAGGCAGTTTTAATGCCCAAATTGAGAGGCTTACATCGTCTGGGTCTCCAACGCAGGTGCTAACTAAGGTGGTAGGAACACCAATAAAAAAGCAAAAGGATGTGAAAAGCTGCACGTATTATCGACAAAAGAAGAGTGGTGGTGGTTACGTACGTACACAGAATTTCCAACAAACTAAAACAGGTAGCCAATAGGTACGGAGTACCCTTTGTGATGTCAGCCCCCTAAAAAATGTGTCAAATTTGTTCTAAAGTTCGAGAAAAAGTAGAAAATATTACAAAACACAGGTGCAGCGCAAAACACGTCCACCCTCATGTGCCCTGTTCTACCAGTGTGATTTATAACATCCCCTTTTCATGTGGTACATCCTATGTAGGGCAAACAGGACAATGTTGTAATGACCGGTTAAGGGAACACAATCCTTCTCTAAATTCCACGGTGGGGGGTCATCTACCCCTGCATTGTCAAGCGTGCAAGTGTACACCATCTTTACAAACAATCTCGACAATTGCCAGATTGTACAAAAAACACACTAGGGAAATTTTTTTAACTTTTAGTATACTCCGCCTAGGCGAGCGTTGTGCCAGCCAACCTTCTGTGGTATTAACCGACAAGGAAATCGCCTTTCTGCAATCGTATGAGTGTGGTTGATGTTGTGTTCCCTCCGCGTGCTCGGGTGCTCTCGTGTCAGTGTGGCCTCGGCTCGAGCTGATACTGTTCTTCCTTTTTCTTCCTTCAATACACCGAGATGTGAGTTTGCGCTTGTGTCTTCTCTCCCCTCTGTTCCTTTAGATTTGTGCGCAATTTTAACCACATACTATTCGAGAATGCTAGACGTTGAACATCGATGATTACACATTGCTTTCGATCCT
Source organism: Ixodes ricinus (assembly GCA_037355805.1). Taxonomy (NCBI): domain Eukaryota; kingdom Metazoa; phylum Arthropoda; class Arachnida; order Ixodida; family Ixodidae; genus Ixodes; species Ixodes ricinus. The sequence goes on along the minus strand of JAZHYW010032992.1, from coordinate 51,052 downwards.
TTCTATGCTAATTTAACCACATACATTTATTGAATAAAAGGTTAGAAAGCGCGAGCAAACGGGGACAATAAAGAAACGCGGACGACAGGACAGGCGAGAGGCGCCTGTCCTGTCGTCCGTGTTTCTTTATTGTCCCCGTTTGTTCGCGCTTTTTAACCTTTTATTTAGTAATGGACGAACTAGCCCAAACCCAATTTTTTATGCATACATTTATTCCTTTTCTGGGGTTAAAATATGTAATATATGGCATACTGCAGAATACCATATTTATTTAGGTTTGTTGGTGAAGTTCTGTGCTTAAAGGTACTCAAACGTCTTGCTGAAATTAATAAAGATACCAAATGTTGACCATTTTTTTTTAAATTTGTAATGAGATTTTTTTCTATCAAAACAATTCTATTGATTTCATCTCTTCGGAAAGCAAATGAAATATTTGTAATTATAAAATATCTTACGAAACAATTTTCGATGCGTTCAAAATAATCTCATGTCCACTGGAGAAAATGGCAAGCACAGACGAAGCTCAGCAATTGTTTACTATATTTCTATTTAAATTTTTTTATTTGTAACCTCACTTTTTGCGCATCATTACCAATGCATCAGCTGTTAATGAGTAAAACAAGTAAACTATTAATCATGTTTAATTATGTGAACATAAACAACAATATTCTGTAATTTATCACAACAAAATAGAATGTAAAACGTATTTAGCTATGTTAAACTTGCGCTACTTTGTATTTTTTAGGATATTGGCCTCGTGTCTACGTATGGTGTTGTAGCCAGACTTGGGAAGTAACCCATTACAAGTAATGAATCACTTGTAATCCGTTACCTTTCAAAGAAAATTGTGTAACTGCCATGCTACTTTTTGCTGCAGTAATTTGTAATGTAATTTCGTTACAAAATATTCTCACAGATTACTAAAGATTACTCGATACTTTATAAAAACATGAACATAATACAAAAACTGGAGCAATACGCGCAGGCAATTCAGAAGCATAAAGATAGCGATTTGAAACAAAATAGAAAACATCGTAAAAAAAAGAACAACCGAAAAAAAAAACACGGCAATTTTTTTGTATGACCGGTCGCTAGAACCACTATACTTCGTTTCAGCTTGGGTCCAGACGCAGCCGATGCTACAACGAGCTCCGCGGGCTCAGCGTCCCTGCAAACGCCTGTGCAGTGCAAGCACTGTCGGGGTCCATCTCGCGCTTAATCAGCGCTGGACCCAAGCTGAAACGAAGTATAGAACGTGGAACACATATAAATATGCGGAGAAAAAAAAAACAGAAGAAAACGCCGAGGAGGCGACATCTATTTTCACGTGAGCCTCACTAGCGGAGGTGAGACGCTTCCACTGAGCACGCGCACCACTAACTTCGTCTGCAGAATTCCAAGGATGATTTCTGGTTGCCGTAAGCTGGCGGGATGACCGGTGTGGTTGCAGCTTCCGCTGCCTTGTCAGCTCACAGGTGAACGTTGTACAACTACAGGGTGTCACAAAAGAAATTTTACACGGTCTTTTTTACCGCAAAAATAAACTAGGCATCGCCGAACGCTCATTCTCCGCCCAAAGGTAGCGCTAGAGGTCACAACCAGACGCCAAAGTTTCAGCCCGATCCGATAACCCATTCAAAAGTTATAAGTGATTTTCTGAAAATTTCAATGGGAAAATGGCGGCCGACGCGAGTTTTCGAACACATAGGGCTCTATGGCACCAGAAACCGAAAACGGGTGAAAATGGGCTCCACTTTCCCATTGACATTTTCAGAAAATCTACTTATAACTTTTGATTAAGTTATCGGATCGGGCTGAAACTTTGGCATCTGGTTGTGACCTCCAGCGCTACCTTTCGGCGGAGAATGGGCGTTCGGCGATGCCTAGTTTATTTTGCGATAGAGCGACGTGTAAATTTCTTTGTCGACACCCTACGTCCTTTCTCTAAATACAATACTTTATTTTTACAAAGACTACCATGATACGGGTTTTATGATAAAAGGGAAAGTAGTCTTGCAGAACATATTTGACAACATCAAATTTGTTTCTGTTGTTCTCTTGATAAAGTGTACGGGAAAAGTAGCATGAAAGTAATTTGTAACCTAACGGGTAAAGTGATCCATTACTTTTTCAGCGAAAGTAATTTGTAATGGTAATCCATTACATTTGAGGCTTGGTAATTTGTAATTGTAATCCATTACATTTTTCAAGTGATGGGCACAAGTCTGGTTGTAGCCAAGAAGCGAACTCACCACCGAGTAAGTGAATAAGTTGTTTTGTCCTGCAGGATAAGGGACTTCAGAATTGTTTCGTCCTCTTTGGTTAGTACTTGACGGGAAGCGGACCATCCTTCTGGTGCAATAGACCTCTCCTGAAGATCCCACAAAACCTCTCGCCTACCCCACATCGCACCGTGAAGGAAGGAAAGCGTTGGTCCGTTCCGGTGTGCGCTGCAACTTCCGGTGTGCGCTGCCATGTAACTTCACTCATAACGTGCTCCTTAGTGCATGAGTAGTAAAAAATGAAAGACATTTACAACTCTCTGTAATGCGAAATTAGAGCGCAGCTCTTGAGGAGGAGAGGAGGGAGGGTACAGAAGGAAGGGTGTGCCTCTCCTCCCCCTCCGTACCCTCGCCTCCTCCTCTCCTCATGTTAGCGGAAAATTTTCGCTCAATTTCACGCTAAATTTAGCGGGCAAACTGACGTTGCGTGACCTCCCCCAATTCAGTTTCCCCACTAAATTTAGCAGGAAACTGTGACGTCCCATAATGCAGCGCGCGCGGTTACGCCGCGTCGACGCGACGTCGCTCAACCCGGAAACAGGCTGCTAAGAGCTGCACTCTAAAAAAAGAAAGAATATGCGACGAAACACTGAGGTAGAGAGGAGACGAGAGCGCGCGAGGACATCAGAATGGAGAGCTCTGCATGTTGGAATGACTACTAGTGGGTAGACGCAAATCTAGCTGCCTTTGTTTCTGCTTACGCTTCAGAACGCGTTCGATTATGAAACGCCGGCGTCCAGCGTTCACCGCGTTTCACCGTGTTCGAACATTGTGTTAAGACAAAGGCAGCTGCCTGTACGTCAATCCACTAATCGTTCCAGTCGGTGCTTGGCGTTCTGACGTCTTCTCTTGTCTTCTTTTTTCCTCGACTTCTCGACGCAAACGAACGCGTGGTGACGGGCGTTGAGACGTTCCGCTAACCAGAAGCTGAAGGAAGCGGAGCTTCGGGCGCTGCCATCACTTGTTCGGAGGTTCCGGAGACGCTTACTTGACTCACCGAACCAGCAGTAATGTCTACCGCTACTCTGAGTCCAGGTAGGCATTGGGCGAACGTGGTGAATCACTCTACCCGCAGCCGCACCGCAGATGTTCCGCGAAATCGCGCGGAAAAGTTTGACGGGATGCCACAACTGTACGGTCAAGGGAGACCAAGGACGTTGGGGCATTTACTGTAACGAAGAGGGATTATAACATCGCACGGTGGCTTGGAATTATATCCACTAATCCTTGTGCAGGAGAAGCCGGCTTGGAAGCTCGACAGGAAGACGACTACGACTGTGAAAAGGCACAGCGTCCGGTGCTTCGACTTTGGATTCGGGGGGGGAGGGGGGAGAGGATTCGGTTCCGCCTGGTTACAGCCTTGGGGCGGCGGTAGGATCCGGATAGTACGAACCGGCTCTGCAGTAATCACGGCCAAGCGAATACTCTTTTTGAACACATCCGAAGGTGGCCACTGTTAGGAACTGCCACCCGCCAAAAGAAGAAAAGATTTGATTGCAATATATGATCTCACAACTCACCGTTTCAGCAACTTTGACATCTGTGGTGAGATTGAAGTCAAAAAATCGTCAACTTCGGGTGTTTTACGTGCCAAACCAACGACGGGCATCTGGCACGCTCCAGCGGAGGACTGAGGATTAATTTCGACCACCTGGGGATCTTTTCACTTGCAACCGAAAGCTCGGTTGCACGGCGCCTTCTCCGCAATAAGCCCCCGTCAGATTGCGGGCACCTCGGTCGGGATTCGAACCCGCCACCTGGGGATCCGTAGGCAGGCGCTCTGCTTCGGAGCCACCGAGGCGGCTTGGTGAGATTGGTGACAACAAAATTAATGGCACTGAGCGTAATTAGAATGTATATTAGAATATTTGAAAAGACATTAGAGTTCAAGGCATCTGTATAAGTATAAAAGTCGAATCATGGCTTTAAGCATGCTACTGTTAAAGTAACGCTCTAGAATTAAAGTAGAGTTATTTACATGGTCATATTCTAAATAATTCTGACACAAGAAAATTAAGTTTTCCAGATTTCCACTGGCAGGCAGTATAACACAACCATAATATATTAGCTTTGCATTCAGCTCAATGCCTCGTTGTCACTGAAGTTTCGAGTAACTTTCTAGTAGTTCAGCCTTAATGTGATATCACACGTGTATGAGAACATCCCCACCACGTTACAATAGACCCTTTTCAAAAGTTCATCAAGCAACATTGGCTGTCTCGATTGCTTGGCTTCCATAGTGGATGCCGAGACGGCATCCACTATGGGGATATGACGGGGATGTCCTCGGGTAGCTAAAAGTTCAAATGCAAATAGGGAGGGTGGGAGGAAGCCTCACAGAAAAAGGAAAAAGAGCAGCTCAATATAGTATTTTGAAACACGCAAGGGTACAGAAATAAAATAAAGTGGGCAGAGATTGTTAAATTATGAATATTTTCTGGTCTATGAATTGGCAGAGACGCATCTCACGAGATATGGAAGAACCACCCTGCTTGGCAGGTTATTTTTTGGCTGGGATGCCATCGGTGTGAAGCGGAACGGAAAGAATGAGAGTGCTAGTGAAATGACAGGGCTGGGAAAGCTGCAGAGAACACATGTGGGTAAAAAGGCAATACTATAGGTTTAGACGCTTTCATATGATTTGTTTGTCTAAAAACGGGGATTTATTCAGGAAAGGAGAATGCACAGCACTTGACGTGTATTTCGAAAGATGTTAAAGAAATTGGCCCTAATCGAGAATTAATTATCTTAAGAGGGATGAGTGCAAACGTAGAAGACTTCGACGGATATATCAATTCAACAAGGTGGATGCTACAATAAATATGCGATGCTCTTGATCTAGCGCTGGTTAACGCCCAAGTAAAATGTGATGGAAAAATAACGTGGGACCGAAACAAATTGCATTAAACAATTTATTACTGTTTAATGTCTAGCGAAATGTATAACAGATTAGGACACATGGAAATATATGCAGAAGGCACGAAAAGCTTAGAGAGTGATCATGAGCGATTTAAAATAAAATTTGGTACAGGAGAACCAGAGTCACAAATTGTTGAACGACAAAGTAAATCGACCACAACAACGCCAAACTACAAGACGTATAAGAACGAATTAAGACTATAGTATCGAGACAACTGGAGAGAGGTTGAACATATGGCGATCTAGCAAATACTTTTAGAGAGAGTTAGAGGGGTACAGAATCAAACAAAGAGGAAGAAGAAGGAAACACACACCCGAAAAGCTGGCCAGACAGAGAAATTAGGGCGGCCATAGCAGGACGATAAGAGGCCCTCAAGGGAACACAGATGAGCGAAAAAAAGGGAGACACACCCGTTGAAGTAGCATGAAACTGGGCACACAATTGAGGACAAAAAAAATAGGAGCACCTGCTCTAATCCAGGCCAAGATTGGTAGAGCTGTAGTGCAGTGAATGATGGAAATAAATCAAAATAATCAGAACGCTACAAAGAGGTTCTGGAACACATTAATGCACAGGGAGAAAAACAAAGGGTTCTCTTGTTCATTCACAACATAAGACTGGATAAGTGTAGAGAAAGGATGCAAAGGGCATTTATTAGACGAACTATAGAGGTAACATTCGCAGAACTTGAACCTAACTAGATTGGAGAGAACACAGACAGCAACACGGTACAAGACGAGAACTCTAACGGGACAATTGAGACGACCACGGGGGATGGGACGGAGCAGAACGTAAATTACGGGCTGGAACGGCGACAGGCCCAGATGGCAAATGAATGAGACTAGTCAAGACACAGGGAACAAAAATAAAATTAAAGTTAAGACAGGCCACTGATCAAATAATTATGGGGGAGATGTGCCCAATGATTGGAAGCTAAGAAGAATTAGATTACTATGTAAAGTCAAGGGCAATAACAATAGCATAACATCATACCGACCAATAACAGTAACGTCGGTCCTGTACAAACTAGCGACGCAGGTAGCAAAGGATGAAATGGAAGAATGGCCAGAAAACATTTTAGGTTTGCTACAGAACGGGTTCCAAGAAGATAGAAGATTAGATGATAATTTATTCATCATCACTCAATGTATAGAGGTCGCACATATGACCAGAAATAATTATGAATAGCATTTCTAGACATTAAGGGGGTGTACGACAATGTCAGGCAGGAAAAATCTGGGTACAGCTGGGAGAGTATAATATAGAAGCACATTTGATTAGGATTACAAGAGGCATATACTAATAGAAATGTTTTTATAACCTGGAAAGGAGAAATAACCGAACCAGGAGAAATAAAAAGAGGAGTCAGGCAGGGCTGTCCGCTATTGCCCTAGCTTTTTAGGATAGTACCTGAGTAGAATGAAAACGAAATTAGACCAGTGAAATTTAGGTTATGTTGTGTCATCTATTGTATGAAGAGAGAGAGAAACGTAAATCAAGTTACAGATGGACTGTTTTACTCAAACAACATTGTACTGTTAGTCGATAGCCGGGATAGGTTACAAGAGCTGATTAAGATATGTGGAGAGTAAGGAGACCCTCTGAGCTCTGAAATTCAGTGGTAGAACCCGTAGAGAAGTATATATATCTGCAGTATGGCTGAACGAGGGAAAATAATAGCTAATAAACAGGAAGAATATATGTTGAAGAAAGGAAAAAGGAATGCAGATATTATGAGGCTTACGACACTATGAAATTACAGTAGATATCAAGCTGTTAGGGGAATATGAAAAGGAGTCATGGTTACGGGATTGTTTTCTGACAACGCGGTATTATGCACAAAATTTGAAGTCCAGTCGAGTTTAGACATCCGGCAGAGGACCTGGGGCTGACTGGCACTGGGGACGCATGGGAGTACACCATTCCATATGAAGGGGTTCAGAAAGACATGGGTTGAACTTTTCTTGAGGCTAGAGAGGCGGTCAGTAAATTAAAACTTAAACGGCTAGGCACAATGGAGGATACAGGGTCGGCGAAAAAGGTATATAAGGGTCTATATGTGAAAGGTATGAGCACTAAATGGATAAATCGAACCCGAAAACTAAACTAAAATACCACCAGTCAAGTGCTAGGGCAGAGCTGACTACATCCGGGGGAAAGGAAGCAAAGAAAGCCGAGAGAAAAATGTGGGAGGAAAGAAAATCCGCTTTAACTATGTAGAGGGGGCAAAAACAGGAAACAACGAAGCATCATTTACATAATAATTTAAGGGAGAGTTCGTTGTTATTTGAGGCCAGAACATGAGTAGTGAAAACTGTAGGACATATAAGAAAACGTATGACGAAATGGATTCGCGGTGTACCGTATGCCAAGGGGAAGACGAGAATATCGAACGTGTGGTGTTGAGGTGCACAGGGCTTGCTCCCGCACTGTCGAAGGGGGCGACGGATTTGGCAGGAGCGCACGGAGATTGTATACGAGAATGGGGGACTGAATGAAAAGTGCATTTTAATAAACACGTGGCTTGGGGGTCACGTGACCTGGGGGTCACGTGACTTCGGGGGTCACGTGACCTTACGGTTACGCCGACGCCGCTCAAGCCGGAAACGGGCGCCTAAGAGCTGCGTTCTAAAAAAAAGGAAATTGGAAGCCCGAAAAGTGCATTTTAATAAAAAAAAAGGAAATTGGAAGACCGAGTGAAATTATCTAGGGTGAATTGAACGACGCACAATTAACTAACACAGCTGGTGACAGGCGGGACGGAGGAAAATTAGGACTCCCTCCGCGTGGCTCCAGCCCAAAGTCTGAACCCTGTCTCCCATTGCGCCTGGTGTTGGGGTAACGCCGACTAGGTTTGGCCGATCCTTTAAAGGTCGTCCTGGTGATATCCCGTGCCACCTGGTGATTCTTACGAAATTGCAGATAGGAAGCAAATTGCCTTAGAAGGGCGAAGGGAGGAATCACTTTTGGTTTTTCGTTTCTAGGCTAACAGGCGCAAGCTACCGCACGTTATAATGGGTACAGCCGTTAGCATCCATCCATCCATTCGACACGAAGCGTGCTGTTGGATCCAAGTCCTCGACGAATGCTGACGCACGGCTCGTTTTCACTACGAGCCGTACCGAGTTTACGCCGAAAGCGGATGCAAGCCCTCCTGTCCAATACATACTCAGAGTATGTGATCATACAATGGTGGACAGGCAATAGCGCTGACTTTTGAAAAGCGTGGAGTTAAAACAAAGTGTACATAGCATGCAAGCTTCTTGATAATATCACGTTTCAGAAAACAAGGTTATATGCCGAATTGATAAAAAAATCTGAAGCAAGTAGATCACGTTTGTTTTTCTGACAGCCCGCGTTTAGGAGAAAAACTGTCGTGGTAAGTCTTAATAGAAGAAACTGATTACTATACTTAGGCAACCTAGAATCCGATTATCTGACCCATAAAAGTCACCTATCCACTAAATAAGGTGTTGACCAAATTAACGAGTCTCATCAAGTTTCGCTTCATTGTTAATTTCGAGAGCAGGTGTGCTCTCTAACTGGTAGGCGGAGATTTTTCTGGTTTGCACACAGGCTAACTTATAGTTTCACTAGGAGGTTCTTCGCAAAAGCCATTTCCGGGATTTGAGTCGGAAATAAGCTTAAATGTGAGGGATATGTGTGAATAGCGGTTTCAAGTCAAGTAGCGCAGTGTCGTCTCTGAGCTTCCTCACTGTACATACAGCACAGTAGTAGAAATGTCCTAAGAGATCGCCTTCTGCACGCTGCCATTTTTGGTTTACTGCGCTGTAGAACGGGCTTTGAGCATGCGCCGTAGATCTACGTCACCTAGTGATCTGGCATTATTTGCCGGAGTATTGAGCGCTTGAAAGGTTTATATCAACGTGAAACGTTCTTTGGCTCTGTCAAGGGGGGGGGGGGGCTGCCAGATTTGTGAAGGTTAAAAAGTCGACCGCGGAGCTCGATGCTGAGTGACTAATTGCGGTGAGTATTGGACGTTCTGGAAAACCGCCAGGCTTAAAACTCGACTAGTACAAGTATCTTCGTTCCAGGAACCAAGTATCTTCATCAAGGATTATATACCACGTGTTAAGTCATCCGATGAAGAGTGAAGTGAGCGTAGGTGCCGGGCTCGGCAGCGTACCGAAGGGATACCGGATCGTTTCACGTGTAACACAGTTGCCCTTAGCAGTTTCCTACACAATCCTTGTAGCTTTCTCTTGTACTGTGAAAACTATATACATCTAAACGAAGTAGCGCTATATGATTCGAAACTCTATATTGGTACAACTATATTAAACGCTGATTCATACGTGCAGGCGTCTGTGACGGGATCTCCAAGTCTGAGTTGAGAAGGCGTTCTTTTCCTTGTGTTTCTTAAAACCTTCTCATGATTTTTTTTCAGCTTATAACTAAGAATGATGTGGATTTTTTGTCTTTGGTCGGCGCGTGATGACATGCTGCGACATCAGTGCGTCATGATAATAAGCTCATCAACTGCTTTGCCTATTCAGGTTAAACTAATCGGAAACGTTTCTGTGTTCGCGTTTTATACGCTACGCTCTATAGCAGGGTTTGCAGAGTTGTGAATCCAAGCCGTTTGCCGCTGTTCGTGGGACGAAGTGCAGCGCTCGCGTTCTCAGAACTCTGAAAACAAATCATTTGGGGACAAATAATTCTGTCTGTTTCATGAAAGCGCTGCAATGCATATTGTCAGCTTCCCGAGTGAATGGATGAATGAATTCAAATATGCTTCATTGACAGCATACCTACTAAGCGTCAAGTCAGAGGTTTGGAGAGGGAAACTAGACGCAAGAATCAGAGAAGCAGCGTAAAAGGAATTAGAATGTCGATTGGATTCTTGCCTTGACAATGTTTTTGGGAGTTTGGCGCTTGATCTTTGCCGTGTTAATCTCACCGTAGATCTCTCGGCTACCTTCGCGTAGTCATCTCGAGTCAGGAATACTTTTATTTATTGCCAGAAAGATTTTCTTGCAATGCATTTTTTTTCGCAGACATCGCTAAGGTTGAAGGAATCAAAACACCAAGCACAAATAGAAAACACACCAGTAAAGTACGGCAGGGCGTAGTCTCATAACGTGCAAAACATTACCCATTTACGTAGCGTTACAACGGAAGTGCGTCTTTAAATTCTACCACCTTTCCTCTTTCGGGTTGCTCTGCAAACTATGATGTTTTTGTTTGCGGCTCTTGGGAAACTCCTGTTTTGCCACCTCCTGTTCTATAGGTATCAGCTTCTGCAGTACAGCTCGTAGCAGCGCTGTTCTCAACAATATTTTTAGCCCCTCCTCATTGTGTGGAACCTCTGTAAAATATTCTAATTTTCTTGTTTTTAAAACGCGTTTTTTTTTTTTCATAGCATACTTAGTTTTCTTTTAATTTCTACAAAAGTAGCATTCATAAACATTATGGGACTCGAGTCTGCCCTGACTTCACGGACGTCCATCCAGAAATATCTGTCCAAAGTGTTTGCGAAAAGGTCTAAACTTCTGACGATTTCCATTCTTAAATTTGTACAGCATCTTGTCAGCGTCCTTCGCCATTAATGTACAGGGTGCGGCCGTAAAGACCAACACATTTGGAACGCCGTGCGAAATTCAAATTCCAAACCTGCACACATAAAATTGGCCTCGCGAATGTAGTTTTGCAAGAAGTTTTATGTCTATATTTTTAAGAGCTCAAATCGGAGGTAGTGAAGTTTTAAAAATAAAACAAAATCGGAGGCTGTGCATTTCCTATGTTCTATGCAAGCCTATTTGTCGTCTGGACACTGGTTTATGAGCTCGCTCCCGGATGGCTTGCTGAACGCAAAAACGCTAAAAACCGAGGGCAGAGGCTGGCGATGAGCAAGAAAATCCCGATAATTGATGCTTTAACGAGATATATGAGCAGTAATCACCTGAGAGTTAGCTCATAAACGAGTCTGCAGAAAACGAACATCCGTTATAAGCCATGGAATATGCATGGCCGCCGTTACTGCTCCATTTTTAATATTTTATCATCTCTGACTTGAGCTCTCAAAAAAAATAGACATAAAACTTCTTGCGAAACTACGTTCGCGTACTCCCATTCTAGGTATGTGCGTTTTGAATTCGAATGTTGCAAGGCGTGCCAAATGTGTTAGTCCTTACGGCTGTACCCTGTAGACAAAGAGAGCCTCGAAATGTATAAAGAGCAGAAGGGACAAATGCCATGGAAAATTCCAAAGCCCCTGTAAACAGAGAATTATGTTTTCTTTTTAAGTTTTGGCATTAAGTGGCGCTCCCAGCGGAAGCATCGCCTCTTAAATTTTGCGGAAAAGGGTCTAGTCTTCTTCGTGAGGTCACATTGTTTTACCAAATTCACCCCCCCCCCCCCAAACACACACACACGCATACACACCAATAAGAAGTTTTTCTGTTTAAAATACAGGTCAGTATCAAACAAGCGATTGCGTAGCAGCTACGGATGACCTTGGTTTGCAAATAAAATAACGCGTGGAAACCTGTGAAGGTGACTAGTTGTGAGCGTACATTTTTTTTCTATTCGTTGCTGCTACAATCTTTCAAAATTAGTTTAATATATATACTTCAATATTAATCAGTTCTATATTTTCGCAGAGATTGATACTTTGTACGCTCCTGAATGTGCAGCTGTTTGTTTGTTTAATTACTACACACTGCATGTACATTCGTAATTTGTCGTGATAATCTCATTGATAATTTTAATTTTTTTTGTTCTTCGAAGTTTTGTTTGAGTGTATTTCCTGGGAAAGATAACCAAGAAAGAAGAGCTTTTCGTGAAGAGAAACAAGAGCAGACGGGCACCTGCTTTTCTGTCCTCAACCTGCATCGTTTAAAGCATCTGGTTTCTTTCATGATTCTTTCTTATCTTCAGGGTTCTTGAGTGGTTGATGTTTTTGTTTTGCCTATTTTTGTGCACGTAGCTCTTGACCTTTTGTGAGAGTGGGAGCCTAGAACTCGTAAAGCTGCATGTGTAAAGCTCGGTCTCCTCTCCTTACGCACTTGCCAGAAAATAAGCCTTACTATTTATTCGGGTCTGACAAGAGATTAAAAAGAACCTTTCAATAAGGTACATGTTTAAAATTTATAATATTGATTTGTTCGGTCTAAAAGCCGAGTCCACGTAGACACCGTCAATAAGCTAGCCATCGCGAAACTGAAAGAAAATCCCACCCGAGTATGATTTGAGCTATATGATTGTGGAGATGACAAGTTGCAACTATTTGAACGTGACAAGATATCTCGCATAGAATAGACCCTTTCAAAAGTACATCGAGCCACACTGGCGGTCGCCATTTCTTGGTCACGAGGCACTGGGTCCGAGTCCTCGTCGAACTCTGCCGCAGACCTCGTGTCCAGTGCATGCTCAGGGTATGTGAGCAAACAATGGTGGATGGGCGTGGCGTGAACTTTTCAAAAGGGTCTAATGTGAGCAGTACAAGCGAAGAATGCCCCGCTTAACGCATACAGCTACTTCGTGTCAATGAGCGCGAGAAGTGGCACGTTGTCGATGAGAATGTCGAGGTGCAGGGTTTCCGCGTGAATTTTCACCTATTTTTGTGGTGTTTTACAAAATATCCCGGCTGTGGTTTGACATTTAATTTGTAAGCGTAAACACAACACCTCATCACAACCCCACTCTCCTCGCGACGTCATGAATGGCGGTGACAAATGGACGCACGGACTGACACCGGCGGGTTTTCGTGAAAACGAGCGTTCTACTGCTAACGCATCCAAAGAGATTAAATGAGATTAAGAGTAATGTGAAGAGAAGCAGCAACTACCATAATCTTCTAAACAAATTGGCCATCACCGTCACTATCTACGTGTAGTGGCGCTGCGCAGCGTGTAGCAAACATTGCGTCCGGTCAGCAAAAGGCGAAAGTTGTGTGTTTCGTCAAGCATGACTCAGTCATTACCGTGCAGCGTTTGTTCTGACGGGCGTGTGGAATCAGTCCTTACTGACAAGAGCACAAATAAGTACAAGTACGAACCATATTTAGATGCAGGCAGTCTGCAGAAACATAAAGACACTCGGAAAAGTGCTGCGGCTACAGAAACTGTCGTGGCTATGGGTGCTGTGCAGCACAATCACAACTGTAATGACGCTGGCGGGTGATGTGATTTACAGATTATGTGAGTTTCTCGTTGTATCGGAAACAATCTCAGTATTATATCCGCAGCTCGGAGCGCATGGCGCGAAGGCTCGCGCTGCAAATCTGAAAACTTGTGGATTCAATTCCCGTTCCTGCCCGTTTCGGTGTGGATGTGCATGGCGCCGGCTTGAGGTCGTGTGGTTTTACCGCCTCAGGCATGTCAAAGACCCCATTGGTACTGAACTGGCTGAATTCCTCATCTGCAGCGGGGCCACCAGGCGCCCATTGAGGCTAACTTACGTTTATTATTATCGTATCTAGTTTTCTTTTCTTTTAATCACAACAAGGTGAGAATGTATGTGGACACGCTGTGAGTTTCGTTCACTTCTAGGATGTTTGGATAATAAACTGTGTAAAGTTTTAATTTTAAGTTGGAATGTTTTTTGTTTGTTTTTGTTTTCACTTTAGACGAGCTGATTAGCACTAGTGCGACCCAGTTATACTCGCAGGCGACCCAATTGACTGATAAACTTCTTTGTTGTAGGTGTAATTTTAAGAATAAAGGCGAGCGTTTTGTTTTCTCAATAGACCGATCTCCCAGCCAGTTTCATTACGCCACCGCTGCCGCCATGCATCATGGGGCAGCGGTGGCGCCCATGATGCACGTGCGACAACCTCGATGAGGTTCGCGCAGAGCAGAGCACGAGGCAGCACGAGCTGTCTCGTGCAATGGCGCCTGCCTCCTATGAACTACAGTAATGGCGGCGTCACGCATGCGTGAAACGTTCAGTGAGATCGGTCTATTCCTCCGCAAAACTTGACAACGTAGTTTGGAGGTCGCACCTGTCCCCCAGTGACGAAATATAGAGCCCCAGTAAAGATATTTGATCGCGGCCCATAGGTTGAACCGCTCGGCAGTGCCTGAGCACTCTCTATTTGGGCTCGCGATAATCAATAGCTCGACAAGCATTCGGTTAGTCGCTCGTGCCCAGAACGCTGGAATGACGACAGTAGCTGAACCCTAAAAGTGTATAAAACTCAGCGCGTGTCATGTGTTTTGTGAACCCCAGCGCGTGGGTATGATAAACATTGACGGCATTTAATCTCTCCAGATCACGCGGTCGCTTGTTCTGGCTGCGAGTTGAGGAATAAAAAACGCTGCTAGTTTTTTTATACTTATTTATTTGCGACTACCATTGCACAATGAGAAAAACTAACTCGTGTTTCATGGGTTACAAACGTCAGGGATTCATTCTATGCGGTATTTACGCAAACTACGAAAATCGTGGCTACCGCCCCTTTACGTATCACCTCCGGAAACTGCTCAATCAAGTTTTCTGCGGTTGGCCGGAATAGAAGGCCGATGACGGAAGAATCAATGAAGATGAGCGGTGGCGATAGAACGAGAGACATTGCCAGCGGTTGGAGTGGGGCTCCTCAACGTGTTATAATTGTGCCCCGGCGTGTGTGACAGTTTACGTTGTGGGAAGAACAATGTGGATCCTCCGGAAAATAGTATTTCAACTCTGGAGAGTACTAGCGTCCCTCATCACTTCGGCAGAAACATGAAATATTATGCAAAAATGTGCATGCAAAAATGCCAGCGTTGCGTTTGTGTTAAAAGGAAACTGAAGCGGTTCTGTATTTGAGGAAAAACACTTAAATCGTCTGTATTTGGCCTCCAGGCTCACGAATATCGAGATATATTGTTTTTCAATTTGGTGCACAGATGTTACATAAATTCATTTTGAAAATACCGCTGAAGCCCCTCTTTTCCGGGGCGTGACGTAATAATAGGAGTTTTCGGAAACTCCGCTCTCGCGCATCTACAGCGCCTATCAAAGCTACCCTCCACGAAAATGGCATATCTGAACTTATATAAAAAAATAGATACGGTTATATAAAAAATTGGGCAGATCTGGCGATATCAAGTAAATCAGTTTATATAAGCCTTATTAAGCCAGATCTGCCCAATTTTTTATATAACCGTATCAGGGTCTTGTTATGGAGATATCAGGACCCTGATAACCCTGATATACAGTGTTTTTTTTATTTTTGTAGATTTGTTCTTTAAAAGTGTCCTCATGAATGCGGTTTGTGCGAGTGAGTGGCGCACGCCCGGTGGACATTATGTGGGTGGCCTAATCCTTGCAATAAGTCGGCTAATGATTTGAAATTCACCACTTGTTTCTTAAATTAGTGAAAATAGACATATGGTTCCATTAGAAACTTGCTGAACGTCGTCCAAACCTTAAATCAGTCATTTTCAGAAAGACTTTCAGCGTGAGAAAGTTGCCACCGTGGAGCAGGTACAAAAGCTAGTGGTGTCAGTCAGGCGCCCGCGCAATTTTTCCGCCTTTATCTAGCCACAGCCCTGTACCTGGTTCACGAGTGGTAATCAGCGTACTCACTGCGCTTCACAGGCTGCTACAGTCTTTCTAAAAATTACTGATTTATCGGGTTTTGGACGACGCTCAGCAAGTTTAGAGTATTGAAACCATATGTTTATTTCCACTAATTAAAAGTAAATTGGTGAATTTTAATTAATTAGTCGATTTATCGCAAAGATTAGAAAACCACGATTGTCCTTGGCGATATAACTCACTCGCACAAATCCGCATAAGTGTAGTTTTCACGGCTTCTTTTAAAACAAATCTGCAAGAATAAAAAAAAATAACACCCGGTATTTAGGCATTGCACGTACGTCACATCATGACATCGAACACCGGTATCCACCATGCTGGTGGTTGACTCTTCGACCCTGCATAGCGAGAGCAATGGTAAACTGTGCCGCGCTCGGCTGTAGCGACGATCGTCCGATCGTTTCGTCGGCATGAACCGCGAGATAGTGTCCCTCAAGTTAGAGAAAGTATGAGCGGCAGGAGAGGATACGCCCGCGGATTACCGAGTTTGCGGCACGCATCTCATAGCGGCGAGCAACTCCACTTTTCTACCGTTGTTTACGTTCGCGCACGCCTATGCATCGGCTTTTGCCCATTCGTGGTGTAGGCAAGCCGGTTAGGAAACATCATAATATGAAACCCTGAGTCAATGAGAGTTGTACGTTATTTGATTTATCCTTATCTCAGGGTTTAGATTATGACGGTAACCTAGCGTTGTTTACCAGTATTTCGCAAAATCGTAACAATCTTTTTACAAGCGACTCTGTAATGCCGCGCGTCAAATTTTAGAACGCGCAATTAAGATTCTTTGTTGTTGTCCTTCTTGGCGACACGTCAAAACTTTGTCGGCGGCATATCGGAACTTTCTGCTTGTAGCGCAATCGCGTTTTGTGCGCGAAATAGCGCACTCTTGCTATTTCCAAAAAAGGTCAGAAAGAAACGTCACGACTAGTGTCAGTGCGGTGGAATATAGACGCTTTCAGGCAGCTGTACATAGGCGCCGCCACTAACAACCTTCAGTTTTGTTTCCTTTCCGTTCTCTTCCCTTCATCATTACCACAGCCGGACAGGTTGTTGACACTTTGGTGCTACTCTGAGCTTCTCCCCAGCATACGCCTTTGTGGAGGATCGTCAACGCCCAGTTCAGTGGCTCCGCCTCTCTGGTAAGACAAGAGAAGGTCGGCAATGGCGGCTCAATCTGGCGCGTGTTGAAAGCGTCTGTAGGCACCCCGAGTCGGCTAGGAGCCGCTACCGATCGCTCAGCGAACAGCGCCGCGAGCGGCCACTTTGAGTCGGCGTAGTAGAGCTCCGCCTCCGCTCCCGCGGCTCCCGCGCTTCCGCCAATGTGGTAGCAAGCAGTATTGATGGGCCGAACCATTGACGAATCAAAAATTCGGCGCCGATTTTTAGGATTCGGTAAAACCGAATTTTACCGCACTTTCCTGAAGATTCGGCAAAAATACATTGTCGCCAGACCTAAATATTTATATTTTGTTTTTCCGGGCAAAAAAGTTTTTAAACCTTCTTTTTAATGCATATTGATACAGTTGTTACTAAATAAGATGATGTTCTATAGCACAATTGTATCGGTTTCATTTTTGTGTGTTCACTGGTAATTTTACAGTGACTTTTTGGGCATGTTGTGTGACAACGAGGTTGGGTGGTAGCTAATGCAGTCACAATACGCGAGTTTCGGTTTTGAGGCGTCATCAGAGCAAGCCTGCAAGTGTGTACGTACATTGTTGAAATAAAGGCGGTGACAATGTGTTCTTTCTTTCTTTGCGAGTCACCGTTTTGTGCGCGAAAATGAATGCAACGGCTTCTGAGCCTTCACCATGAGGGATAACAATGTTATTGTAAACATGCATAGTTTTTCTTTTCTTTCTTTTGTAATTTATATTATTTTAGTTTTGCACGAAATAAAGCGTGCGTCACATATTCGCAACGTCTCGTTTTTAAAGTTTTAAAATTCTGGTTTCTGGTGTTAGGACACACGCGGGCGTTTAGGAGTTAAGAATGTCGGATGTGCAGCGTCGAGCATAATAGTTCTGTGCTTAGTTTGATGCGGACAGATGAAAACCGCGAAATAACGCTAATTAACAAGCGATAATATTTGGTTTTGGCACAAACTACTTGTAAGCCGAGAACAGGATTGCTATAATGGTGAGGAGTGCTTTAACGTACTTGTCAGTCGATGTTGCAACTACCTTGTGCATCACTGGAAATATCAAATAAAATCACGTTATCCAGAATTTACCGCATCATTTGTCACTTGCGCAGTAGACTGAGTCAATTCCTGGTCGATCTTTTGTTCTTCAGTTATAAATTATTAAAGAAATCCACATTCACAAAGGGTAACAAACACACAGTTACCATATACGCCGCACCACGACGTAACCGCTCGAAGTACTACACTGTACGATGGCAACCGCACGACCGCACGGCGTCCATTTCCAATCCATAGCCCCGCGGCCCCGTCGCCTTCTCGCGCGTGCGTGGTGTTTGCCGAATTTTTGTCGCTTCTTTGGCGAACCTTCCTTCAAAAGTTCGGCATGTGCCGATTTTCGCCGAATCTGAAGTTCAGCAGATTCGGTTCATCACTACCAAGCAGTCTTGTCGACCTTGCAACACCCACCCGTGTACCACTGCAGTCGAGCTGCGACTGCCGAGGACGCTTCCCGATGAGTACGCGCGACGCCGCCGCGAGAGGCGCGCGTTTTAGCACAGAGTTAGATCTGCAGGGTGCCCATACCTGGCAAGCTTGTCATTGCACGCGCTGCCCACACGAGCGACACGCGCTTGGCGGCCCAAAGATCCTAGTATTCCTAGTATGATGTAACGAGTCGTCGCAGGGTTTACGTGTGTTTTCGCGTTTAGTTGCACCTTTGACGAAAAAAGAAAACGTGCTATTCAGATTCACGGTATGAAAATACGCCAGACTTCACGTCTAACTCGTTTTGATTTTCAAGCAGTGTTTCAGCTTCCCTTTAACTGTGGCGTTAAATGTACCTTTTTTGCAAAAAAATTATTTCTCATCACCTGCTCACTGGACTTGTAAAATATTGTTTCAGCGGTGCCCATATGCATCATTTACTACAAATTGTATGTGGTCACTAACCGAATAAGATCCGCAGGGCGTGTATTTTAAAAGCCCGGCCTTAGCACGAGCTTAATGCCTTGCGCCATGCTTTGGCTACACGCGCGCTTCAGTGCTGCACGAGACACCAAAGAGTTGTCGATTTGTCGATGGAAGAAAGCTCGCACTGGAGGCTGACACTCCTTCCTGTCCTTCTCACCTTCTCAGTGACTATATAGCCTATCAAACCTGGAAACGCATCTTTCACCGACTTATGATGAGAGTCTTTTAGAGTATCGATTCAAAGAAGCAGCACTCAGAAACTTCCACAATTTTGAGTCTCGTGTTAATAAGACCAATTACCTTTTCTATGTGCAGGTGGACAAGGTAACGCTGCGTCCGCAGCACAGGGCGTGTCTGGAGCACACCAGCGTTCGGCGGTGACCTGTTCTTGGCGCCCAGAAGGCTTGGAGGCTCGCCATACCTTCGCGACCACGAATCCTACTCCTCATCCAACTCTCGTCATGAACTGTCAAGCGGACCCTGGTATCGACCCCACGACTACGCACATCACAGACCTAAACGTGAAGACTTCTCTCGTTCAACGGTGGCAGAAGCTTCGCGAGACCCTGGTGGACTCTGCACGAAACGTGCCGTCGCCCGAGGGGGCTGCGGACAACGACGGGGCGTGGACTGTGCCCAAGGCTTGGTTACTGCCGTGTGTCCAACTCAAAATGCTTTAAAAAATTATCGCGGCTGGTTTCATCATCCCACTTACATCGCATTGAAACTTCATGTTGTTTCTGAATCGCTGTGAAAGGCGTCCGATGGTCTTGTCGAAACTGGAAGCAGGATACAACGACGAGCCTTGTAAACGCTCAAATCCCTACATTCGAATACTTCGGGTGTCTGGAAGAAGGAGGAAGCTTTTTCGGAAACAAGAAAATACTTTTATTTCACTTTGTAAAACGTCGGGCGGAGTTGGAAACGGATATCTCACGCCACGTCCATGAAGGCGCGGCAGTTATTTTGCCAGGTCAGCATGTGAATACCCATCGGGTCGGAGTCTCTTTGAGGAAAGTGAAATCCCCGCCATGCTCAATATTCTTGGGGCATAGACAGCTCCTCGTCGACTGTTCCTCTTCTCTGGTGTGTTTGTGAACATTGTAGTTCTCGTCGCAAACTGAAACAGTGACTGTGATAGCGGCATCCGTGGGAGGACTCGGAGGACTTCAGTAGGAACACCCCGGGACACTGTAAACAATGTTCACGCCTAGTGTCTCATGAGCAGAACTGGTGCTTCCGATGTCAGACACTACTGACCTGTCGCCAAGGTGCCGTGTCCAACTCAATGTAGAATTTCCTCCATAGCGACAAAATGATTACACGAGCAGTCTCAATGAAAGCGGGAACAATGTAGCAGGACACTTGGCTCTCCATATGGACACACGCTAGCTGGACAATTTTCATTTGTTTTATATTCTGTGATGAGCGTCGAAATGAAGATGAACGATAATAAATACCAATAACGCGAATGAACTGGGTGTTTGGTTTTTCTGAGTATTAAAAGTCCCTATGTATCTGGTACCATCTGTACGACGTGGATATGCCACCGGAGAGGCTCAAGCTATGGCCGGCGTCATATCGTAGGCCTCAATGTCTTTTGCAAACGCTTTCTGTGTCACCGCGTACTGTACAAGAAAATACGAACTAGAATGTTTTAGAGTTAGTTTACGAGGGACCAATGTGTGACTGTTTACCAGCACTGTGAGATATTTGTTTCATTCTGCTTCTTTCTCAGCGCAGGTTTTCTAGGGCAGATGATTTGCAGAATTCGCACATTGAGAACATTCTGATAACCCATACCGTGCGATCACGTTGTCTTCAAGGCCTTCGGGACAACGCCCTTGGGTTCTCGAGCCGCACTACACTTGTCTTGGAACCGTGAAGATGGAAAGTGAATTGCATTATATAAGATTGGTTCATATTTTTTTGTAAGACATTTATATTTAATTGACATGTGAGCGATGGCCGTCCGTCTTCAATGGCAATGATGGTAACTTTTTTTAAGCGATCCGCTGTAGAAAAAAAAGTAGGGTGTTAGGAATTCCCACACTTGGTCTGAAATTTAAACAAAATCGGTGCCAACATGCAACGAGATTGACCTCTCACCAAAGGCATATTTTATGGGTGAACTTTACCGTGTAAACTTTCAAGGTGTAGCTCCTTTTTGTGGGGAATAAGTACAACACCCTGGACATTTCGACGGCGGGCTCTGGCGTAGACAACAGAGTTAAGCGAGAGTAGTGACTGTGGTGCCATCTGCCAATAGGCATAGTAAACCCTCGGTCGAAAGCAGACGATGCCGTGCTCTGCTTGTTGAACAAACTGGGAAATGGTGCAACATGCACACATCTCTCTTAATTCTAAGATAAAACGGCGCACAAAACGTTGGATCAAACACCCAACGTTTTGTGCGCTGTTTTACTTTAGCGATGTACCGTGCAACTAGCTCAAATTACCACTCTACTACTTTCTCCACTCGGCCGTCTACGTCAAAGCCCGTGGTTGGAAATGTCCCTAGTGTTTTGCTAATTTCTCAAGACTTGACACGGTAATATCTAGCCCTAAATGACAACTTTTGTGAAAGATTCGGCTGCACTCTAAAAAGAAGGGTGTATACTTACACCCTTTGTCCACATAATACACCCCAAAACTTCAGTTGGACGTACAGCGCACTGACGTCGATCTGACGGTACTAACTTTCAAGAGAGGCTTGATAGCCGTGTGGTACAACTTATTAAAATAACTAATGCACTTGTTACTGACTACAAAACAAATAATCGGTGTTTTCTTGGCCCTACTGCAAAAACCTCACTGTTTTCTTTCTGTGGTCTCTGATACGTACTTCTAGCTATTTAATAAGTTATATCGCACCGTTATGAAGCCCCTCATAAAATTTGAGGCCGTCTGTTCGACTATAGTGCGCAGTACGTCGAACTAAAATTTTGGGGTGCATTATATGGGACAAAAGGGTGTGAGATGACACCCTTTTTTTGTGTGTGGTGACGAAGATTGCTTGCTCCTACCCCTCTCCCCATTCGCAATCAGTGCCGCCTTAAAATTAGGCTGAACGCAGCAGACCGTATTTGTGAAATAAAAATCACGTAAGAATATTTCTGTGTTTCTTGAAAAAACTACCCTGGAACTTGAAAACACACAATTCGATCAACGGTGTTTCTTTGTAATTATTTTACTTTACAAAAACTTGCGATGTCTGAATTTTGTGAAAGTTCCAAATAACAAATCGAAGCGCAATTGTCATAAGAACCCTTTCCATAGGCTCCAAACTGAAGTCTAAGGCCCAGAATATATTCCCCGTAAAGACAGTTCCAATGACGCGGTCATGGTTTAGATTGTGCGCCATAACATTGCCACACTGAGTATTCAGGGGTGCCACGCTTCGCGAAGGTTTACTCTAAGCTATCAAACTACGAGCAATATGGAACCCGGGAACGAGAATCGAAGGGACGAGCGCAGAACATCACTCTGTTTCATTGTCCGACCTTCAACTCCATACTATTCGCACACTCTTGCGCTGCATTCAGATTGCATGAATCGCATTTTGAAAGCAGTTGCGAAATGGGTTGCAGTATTTCATGCGCATTTTATGATAAAAACAAGCCAATCCGCTTCTCGGTTTTTGAGTGCACCGCCACTGTATAAATGCAGCTTTATGCTACGTTTGCCTTTAAACTGAAAGCGCGGTGAAACTGTGTACTCGTTCGCAGTCAGGTAGCCAGGGGGCATAGGGCGCGCCACCTCCCCTATAATCTTCCATATTGCTGGGGCCTCGTCTCGCCCCTCCCCTTCGCCACAGCATTTTGTCATGGGCGGGCTCCCCTTCAGAAACAAAATTCTGGCCACGTGCCTGCTGGTTTGTCCAGTCAAACGGTTATCATGTATCATAACTTGACCCCTCTCCGAATACTCATGAACGGAGGGCGCGGTCAGGGGACGGAAGGCAGGCACTTTATTGGTCTGTCAAGTACGCGTAGCTTCTAGCGCCCTGTCCGCTTAGCGGTAGGAAGTTTGCATTTTTTATCGACACATATCCGACTTGATATCGACAACAGAAACGTGCATGCTTTATCTTTACGCCACTTTCCAGAAAGTCCAAGCGCTGTTCACATTTGGCGAACGCCCTCATTGCGATGCATGAAGCGGCATTTTCTATGTAAAACGCGTCAGCCGAAGTAAAATAATAAAAAAAAACTGAAAAGGGGCATTGAAGAGCGGAGCATGACATAGATTGAAACCCGCTCTTTCAAATCTACTTCAAGTTCACTTGGCGAGAACTTTTAAGAGTAGATCGGAACGTCCCAGAAGGTTGGCAATCTCTATTAAATGTTTGGCATATAATATTTGGGAGTCACGGAACAATAATCACATCTTATATAATACAAGAAAGCGGCTATCGGACATTTTTTTTAAATTTATTTAGAGTAGGTGAATCGAGACTGAATGGAGATTATTCTTGGTCGCATTACTTAAAACTCACTGTGCCACGCTAACTTACCGGAATGAATTAGCAAGTATTCAGAAGTAAAACGCGAGGTAGAAATAAACACATTCACACAGAAGAATAAAACCGTTTTAAGTTAATGTGCAATGCATATCATTTTAGACAAGTCTGTTAACTCACAGGCAAGACAAACACTGCAAACAACGTCATATTCGTTTAGATCAGACTCTTGTGTAGTCCACTTATCGTTTTTGTGTGTGCGTGTGTGTGCGCTATATATGGTGCACGATATTTCCAGTTAAGAGCACGGAAAAGTTCTCCTCCGTTCATCCCCAGCCTGAATAAGTAGATAAACAATAACGGATATCTTGGGATTGTTTATGCATTCTGGCGTTATATTTGATAATATTTTACATTCAAGACTTCTGCCAGAGTGTGACCTAACAAAATAAAACGTTAACGTTCTTCGTGTCGTCGAAGGTCACTGCAGTCTCCTCTTCTTCTTTATGAGCCCCACTAATACGAACGTTTCGCTATAAAGCTGAAGATATGGGGGTCACGTTTGTCCGCACGCAAATCTATCCCAATTAACCCAAACTTCAGAGCATACACAGCTAGCGTTTAAAACAGGGTAAATACATGCATGTTAGTCTCGCTCTTTTTAGAAAAGAATGTGCAAAAATGCTCGACAAACACAAATTAAATTTAAAAAAAAAAGAAAACAGCCCATTTAATAACTTTCTTATTCTGCGTTGTTTGTTGCCCGTTCTGAGGAATATATTATAACTGAAACCTGCAAACCAAACAATCTTTTTTATAATAATTTCATGTCAAACGACTCATTTAATTCACCTCGTAATATTAGTCCATACTGTGCATTACCTAAAAAATCATTGGTAAAACTTTCTTCTTATATGCACTGATGAATAGGAGGCAGATAAGGAAAGTTTCCTAGTAATAAAGATCGCGATTCAAAAGTGTAGAGCTCAGTCACTTGAAGGTCAAGAGCAATTTCACTTAATATTAAATGAAGAAAGTGCCCTGAATGAAGAAAATGCCCCTCATATAATATTTGTTTTTCTACGAACAGCATACAAATTCATCATGAGTAAAATAGCGCAAAACAGCAAGGAAGGAAGGACGAAGTAGACAGGAAGGGCGCTAAACTGACAACTGACTCGTCGCCCTTGGAGGCAGACCAAGTTCTAGGCTGTATAAACATACACACAACCCAATTTTTTTTTTCTGACAACTGACATTTAATAGTCTATAAAGGAGGAGAAGAAAGAAGTTACTGATGTTATAGCATAAAAGAAAGAAAAGTACACCCTCAAAGTTGTTATACGTAAAAATTATAAAATAAAATGTATGAAAAAGGGTGAGTTGCTGATGATGTGTGTGAGTGAAAAAAACACGTAAGAAATAAGAGAGAGAGAAGAAGGAAGCAATAATTTTGAAACGAAGTAAAAAAATTGCCGAAGTACACACACTGAAATCGTAGATGATAAAAAAGATGATGTTTGAGACGAAAAAGGAACATGAGATTGCAGGCTAAGTACTTGTCGTCAAGTCATAAGATTAAGGTAGTGAAGTTCCCTTTGAGATAAGGCGATCGATGGGGCGCTGATGCACACCGCCCCACGAGACACAATAGACCATTTGCTGTATCCCCCAAGTGCCCCGGCCCGTACTAAAAGAATCATGGGAATGGTGTGTCTTCAGCTTAGGCTGCGGTCCCACGGCGGCCATCTTGAACAAGGCGTTAGTTCAACCAATAGATGGCGACACGCACCCGTGGGGTGGCCGAAACATTGGTTCACGGTGGGATGGCTCGAGCACCATCACGTTCCCCTCGTGGCCTTGCTCGCGCCGCTGCCAGCTGTGCTCAGCTGGCTCAATAGCGTGGCCCAGCAAACGAATGTATGCGAGAATTTCAGGCTTTGTATAAATTGTTCTCTGATATAGGGAGATGCGGTTCAGCGGTTGTCACGGGCTTTCGCAATAAATCTTACCAAGAAGGAATCAATTGTTGATTGACGTGTCAATACTCTTTCAATGAAAACTTCTGCAGGGATGCACGCTCAGTAGACTCAATCTTCCAAGACATCAGTGGAAGCGGACGTCAAGTAAACTGCTTCGCAATTTACGGTACTTACCTCACCATTATAATGACGACCGAAAAGTGACATAACGAAATATTGTGTTTCATGGGATCCGGAAGATTTTGTAAAGGTTGTTACATTATAGTTCCCAGAAAACAAACGCCGTTGCAATATTTTCGAAAGTACCGATATAATGTTGTAAGTACAGCTTCGGAGGAGTATGATGAAAACCATCAGAATAAATAGGAAGACGTTTATTTGCAATGAACACGCTATGAATGAACGGCGTTTAGCGACGGCAAGTTATGAGCGTATGGGAATTTATAAGTTCACGTGATTGCTAACTATGGACATGCGGACAATGACGACCTGTTTTGTCGGGAGATGGAGTAGCGGTGATGACCTGATATCGGACGAATCGTGGCAGACGAACAAGCAAGTTTCTTCTCAGCGAATGGTAAGCGTCCAGGGTCAAGCACAGCACGTGGCTACCGACGTTGTCGACGTTTCGAACACTTACCACTTTCGACAAAAGTGCTGGCACATCAGCTAACTTTGTGGAAAGAGTCGAAGGCTTCCTCGAGTCCAGCGCCATCATGAACTGTAACTGAAAACGATCCACTCTTCACTCTGTGGGTGGCGAAACGTATCCGCATCTGCGGAGTCATGGTCGATGCGTACTCTAAGTGGTTGGAAGTTTACACGATGCCTGCCACGACGTAAAAACGCGTCATAGACGTTCTACGCTCTCTTTTCCCTACTTTTGCCCTATCAAAAATACTTTTCTCTGATAACGCGCCAAATCTTGCTTCAAATAAAATAAACAAGCCCCCCCCCCCCCCAAAAAAAAAAAAAAATGGCATCAGGCATCACATTAGTGCACCATACCATCCTGCAACTAACGGGCAAGCAGAACAGTGGGTGTGCGAAACGAAAAAAGCCCTCTTAATTGAAGCTTACGGAAGAAGCAGTTCAGTGAAGAATCGCCAGGTTCTTGTTCCAGCAGCACGCGACGGTTTCATTTTACACGGTAAAAACACCCGCCGAAACAATATGTTCGGCGGACGAAGAGCCACACCGCTCGATCTCATATGATACTATGGCCATGAATGAAGATCGAGAGACTCCCAGATCGGGAGTAATGGCAGATTATTCGGTCGGACAACTTGTGTACGTGAGGAATTTCAGCGGAAGTCGGGCCTTCCATGTAAAACTTGAGTGAAAAAGGCTCTATGTTGGTTGACAAGAAGGTGTCATCCCTCTGAAGACGTTGGATATCAATGCCCTTGAGTGTAAATATAACGAAATCACAAAACTCTCTTTGTGTATTGTGTAACTGCCCTTGTATTTGGTAGTAGAGGCTATGGTGGTGATTTGGACCTTTCACACCAGGCTCCTATTTCTTATTTTTCGCCTCATACTCCTTTGCGGTTTCAGTAGTCTTCAAGAATCTTTTGGAACGGGGACAATTTACGTCAATGAGGCCATTTGTTCCAAGTAGTCAATCAGGGAATGCTGCTAGAAATCCGTCCTTTATATTAACGAATAAGCCGCACTTCTGCACATTGCAGTTTTCCTGTTCCACGTACAGTTGTAAAGCAGCATCCTCATTGATTCTACCATATTCTGTTGCGGGTGAAGAAAGGTCTTTGGGTACACGATACTTGAAACAAGTCTGGCACTGTACGTTGTGGTTCGACACCCACTAATATCGTCGTCCTTATAGAGCCTGATAATTTAATCATTACTTCGTCACCTCATATTGCTCTTCATCAACAGTAAGTACAATAGGCTACCGCCATATTACAATTCAAGAATTGAAAAATTGAGTCGTTCAGTCCTTCAATATGTTTATTAATTATATAATGTTATTACGTTACATTACCTCGAGACGATCGACGTCCATCGTCGATCTTCAAATACTTATATAAGGGGGGGGGGGGCGATCGGTGGCCGAGTGCATGTCTAGCGCACACCAGCTCGGAACACGTGGAGCGAAAGCTCGCGCTGCAGAACCCACCCCGCCCCTGCCCGTTTCGATGTGGAAGAGCATCATACCGGCGTATGGTCGTGTATCACTACTGCGTGGTGCACGTTAAAGACCCCAGGTTTGCGGTTGTACCGCACTGGCTAAATTGCTCATGTACACCTGAGACACCAGACGCCCACTAAGGCAGACTAACTTCCGGCTGTATAAACATACACACAACAATTTGCAATTAGACGCACAATCACAAAGAACACAGCGTGTCACCTCTTTTTTTTTTACCGTCTTTTTTTTAACCAGCGCAAGCTCGCGCGTTCTCTCTTTTGAGACGGTTAGAACTAACGTTGATTAGAAACAGTCGCACATAAAACCCGCGTTTCTCCTACCCGGCCGCTTCCTCCTCTCATTATGTGTAGGTGGTTAAAACTAAATAAGCTATAATAATGGTGTATTATTCATATTTAGTTTTAATCACCTACACATAATGAGAGGAGGAAGCGGCCGGGTAGGAGAAACGCGGGTTTTATGTGCGACTGTTTCTAATCAACGTTAGTTCTAACCGTCTCAGAAGAGAGAACGCGCGAGCTTGCGCTGGTTAAAAAAAGACGGTAAAAAAAGAGGTGACACGCTGTGTTCTTTGTGATTGTGCGTCTAATTGCAAATTGTTGTGTGTATGTTTATACAGCCGGAAGTTAGTCTGCCTTAGTGGGCGTCTGGTGTCTCAGGTGTACATGAGCAATTTAGCCAGTGCGGTACAACCGCAAACCTGGGGTCTTTAACGTGCACACGCAGTAGTGACACACGACCGCACGCCGGTATGATGCTCTTCCACATCGAAACGGGCAGGGGCGGGGTGGGTTCTGCAGCGCGAGCTTTCGCTCCACGTGTTCCGAGCTGGTGTGCGCTAGACATGCACTCGGCCACCGATCGCCCCCCCCCCCCCTTATATAAGTATTTGAAGATCGACGATGGACGTCGATCGTCTCGAGGTAATGTAACGTAATAACATTATATAATTAATAAACATATTGAAAGACTGAACGACTCAATTTTTCAATTCTTGAATTGTAATATGGCGGTAGCCTATTGTACTTACTGTTGATGAAGAGCAATATGAGGTGACGAAGTAATGATTAAATTATCAGGCTCTATAAGGACGACGATATTAGTGGGTGTCGAACCACAACGTACAGTGCCAGACTTGTTTCAAGTATCGTGTACCCAAAGACCTTTCTTCACCCGCAACAGAATATGGTAGAATCAATGAGGATGCTGCTTTACAACTGTACGTGGAACAGGAAAACTGCAATGTGCAGAAGTGCGGCTTATTCGTTAATATAAAGGACGGATATCTAGCAGCATTCCCTGATTGACTACTTGGAACAAATGGCCTCATTGACGTAAATTGTCCCCGTTCCAAAAGATTCTTGAAGACTCTGAAACCGCAAAGGAGTATGAGGCGAAAAATAAGAAATAGGAGCCTGGTGTGAAAGGTCCAAATCACCACCATAGCCTCTACTACCAAATACAAGGGCAGTTACACAATACACAAAGAGAGTTTTGTGATTTCGTTATATTTACACTCAAGGGCATTGATATCCAACGTCTTCAGAGGGATGACACCTTCTTGTCAACCAACATAGAGCCTTTTTCACTCAAGTTTTACATGGAAGGCCCGACTTCCGCTGAAATTCCTCACGTACACAAGCTGTCCGACCGAATAATCTGCCATTACTCCCGATCTGGGAGTCTCTCGATCTTCATTCATGGCCATAGTATCATATGAGATCGAGCGGTGTGGCTCTTCGTCCGCCGAACATATTGTTTCGGCGGGTGTTTTTACCGTGTAAAATGAAACCGTCGCGTGCTGCTGGAACAAGAACCTGGCGATTCTTCACTGAACTGCTTCTTCCGTAAGCTTCAATTAAGAGGGCTTTTTTCGTTTCGCACACCCACTGTTCTGCTTGCCCGTTAGTTGCAGGATGGTATGGTGCACTAATGTGATGCCTGATGCCATTTTTTTTTTTTTGGGGGGGGGGGGCTTGTTTATTTTATTTGAAGCAAGATTTGGCGCGTTGTCAGAGAAAAGTATTTTTGATAGGGCAAAAGTAGGGAAAAGAGAGCGTAGAACGTCTATGACGCGTTTTTACGTCGTGGCAGGCATCGTGTAAACTTCCAACCACTTAGAGTACGCATCGACCATGACTCCGCAGATGCGGATACGTTTCGCCACTCACAGAGTGAAGAGTGGATCGTTTTCAGTTACAGTTCATGATGGCGCTGGACTCGAGGAAGCCTTCGACTCTTTCCACAAAGTTAGCTGATGTGCCAGCACTTTTGTCGAAAGTGGTAAGTGTTCGAAACGTCGACAACGTCGGTAGCCACGTGCTGTGCTTGACCCTGGACGCTTACCATTCGCTGAGAAGAAACTTGCTTGTTCGTCTGCCACGATTCGTCCGATATCAGGTCATCACCGCTACTCCATCTCCCGACAAAACAGGTCGTCATTGTCCGCATGTCCATAGTTCGCAATCACGTGAACTTATAAATTCCCATACGCTCATAACTTGCCGTCGCTAAACGCCGTTCATTCATAGCGTGTTCATTGCAAATAAACGTCTTCCTATTTATTCTGATGGTTTTCATCATACTCCTCCGAAGCTGTACTTACAACATTATATCCGTACTTTCGAAAATATTGCAACGGCGTTTGTTTTCTGGGAACTATAATGTAACAACCTTTACAAAATCTTCCGGATCCCATGGAACACAATATTTCGTTATGTCACTTTTCGGTCGTCATTATAATGGTGAGGTAAGTACCGTAAATTGCGAAGCAGTTTACTTGACGTCCGCTTCCACTGATGTCTTGGAAGATTGAGTCTACTGAGCGTGCATCCCTGCAGAAGTTTTCATTGAAAGAGTATTGACACGTCAATCAACAATTGATTCCTTCTTGGTAAGATTTATTGCGAAAGCCCGTGACAACCGCTGAACCGCATCTCCCTATATCAGAGAACAATTTATACAAAGCCTGAAATTCTCGCACACATTCGTTTGCTGGGCCACGCTATTGAGCCAGCTGAGCACAGCTGGCAGCGGCGCGAGCAAGGCCACGAGGGGAACGTGATGGTGCTCGAGCCATCCCACCGTGAACCAATGTTTCGGCCACCCCACGGGTGCGTGTCGCCATCTATTGGTTGAACTAACGCCTTGTTCAAGATGGCCGCCGTGGGACCGCAGCCTAAGCTGAAGACACACCATTCCCATGATTCTTTTAGTACGGGCCGGGGCACTTGGGGGATACAGCAAATGGTCTATTGTGTCTCGTGGGGCGGTGTGCATCAGCGCCCCATCGATCGCCTTATCTCAAAGGGAACTTCACTACCTTAATCTTATGACTTGACGACAAGTACTTAGCCTGCAATCTCATGTTCCTTTTTCGTCTCAAACATCATCTTTTTTATCATCTACGATTTCAGTGTGTGTACTTCGGCAATTTTTTTACTTCGTTTCAAAATTATTGCTTCCTTCTTTCTTTCTCTCTTATTTCTTACGTGTTTTTTTCACTCACACACATCATCAGCAACTCACCCTTTTTCATACATTTTATTTTATAATTTTTACGTATAACAACTTTGAGGGTGTACTTTTCTTTCTTTTATGCTATAACATCAGTAACTTCTTTCTTCTCCTCCTTTATAGACTATTAAATGTCAGTTGTCAGAAAAAAAAAATTGGGTTGTGTGTATGTTTATACAGCCTAGAACTTGGTCTGCCTCCAAGGGCGACGAGTCAGTTGTCAGTTTAGCGCCCTTCCTGTCTACTTCGTCCTTCCTTCCTTGCTGTTTTGCGCTATTTTACTCATGATGAATTTGTATGCTGTTCGTAGAAAAACAAATATTATATGAGGGGCATTTTCTTCATTCAGGGCACTTTCTTCATTTAATATTAAGTGAAATTGCTCTTGACCTTCAAGTGACTGAGCTCTACACTTTTGAATCGCGATCTTTATTACTAGGAAACTTTCCTTATCTGCCTTCTATTCATCAGTGCATATAAGAAGAAAGTTTTACCAATGATTTTAGGTAATGCACAGTATGGACTAATATTACGAGGTGAATTAAATGAGTCGTTTGACATGAAATTATTATAAAAAAGATTGTTTGGTTTGCAGGTTTCAGTTATAATATATTCCTCAGAACGGGCAACAAACAACGCAGAATAAGAAAGTTATTAAATGGGCTGTTTTCTTTTTTTTTTAAATTTAATTTGTGTTTGTCGAGCATTTTTGCACATTCTTTTCTAAAAGAGCGAGACTAACATGCATGTATTTACCCTGTTTTAAACGCTAGCTGTGTATGCTCTGAAGTTTGGGTTAATTGGGATAGATTTGCGTGCGGACAAACGTGACCCCCATATCTTCAGCTTTATAGCGAAACGTTCGTATTAGTGGGGCTCATAAAGAAGAAAGGAGACTGCAGTGACCTTCGACGACACGAAGAACGTTAACGTTTTATTTTGTTAGGTCACACTCTGGCAGAAGTCTTGAATGTAAAATATTATCAAATATAACGCCAGAATGCATAAACAATCCCAAGATATCCGTTATTGTTTATCTACTTATTCAGGCTGGGGATGAACGGAGGAGAACTTTTCCGTGCTCTTAACTGGAAATATCGTGCACCATATATAGCGCACACACACGCACACACAAAAACGATAAGTGGACTACACAAGAGTCTGATCTAAACGAATATGACGTTGTTTGCAGTGTTTGTCTTGCCTGTGAGTTAACAGACTTGTCTAAAATGATATGCATTGCACATTAACTTAAAACGGTTTTATTCTTCTGTGTGAATGTGTTTATTTCTACCTCGCGTTTTACTTCTGAATACTTGCTAATTCATTCCGGTAAGTTAGCGTGGCACAGTGAGTTTTAAGTAATGCGACCAAGAATAATCTCCATTCAGTCTCGATTCACCTACTCTAAATAAATTTAAAAAAAATGTCCGATAGCCGCTTTCTTGTATTATATAAGATGTGATTATTGTTCCGTGACTCCCAAATATTATATGCCAAACATTTAATAGAGATTGCCAACCTTCTGGGACGTTCCGATCTACTCTTAAAAGTTCTCGCCAAGTGAACTTGAAGTAGATTTGAAAGAGCGGGTTTCAATCTATGTCATGCTTCCCGCTCTTCAATGCCCCTTTTCAGTTTTTTTTTATTATTTTACTTCGGCTGACGCGTTTTACATAGAAAATGCCGCTTCATGCATCGCAATGAGGGCGTTCGCCAAATGTGAACAGCGCTTGGACTTTCTGGAAAGTGCGTAAAGATAAAGCATGCACGTTTCTGTTGTCGATATCAAGTCAGATATGTGTCGATAAAAAATGCAAACTTCCTACCGCTAAGCGGACAGGGCGCTAGAAGCTACGCGTACTTGACAGACCAATAAAGTGCCTGCCTTCCGTCCCCTGACCGCGCCCTCCGTTCATGAGTATTCGGAGAGGGGTCAAGTTATGATACATGATAACCGTTTGACTGGACAAACCAGCAGGCACGTGGCCAGAATTTTGTTTCTGAAGGGGAGCCCGCCCATGACAAAATGCTGTATGAAGGGGAGGGGTGAGACGAGGCCCCAGCAATATGGAAGATTATAGGGGGGGGGGGTTGGCGCGGGCCCCATGCCCCCCTGGCTACCTGACTGCGAACGAGTACACAGTTTCACCGCGCTTTCAGTTTAAAGGCAAACGTAGCATAAAGCTGCATTTATACAGTGGCGGTGCACTCAAAAACCGAGAAGTGGATTGGCTTGTTTTTATCATAAAATGCGCATGAAATACTGCAACCCATTTCGCAACTGCTTTCAAAATGCGATTCATGCAATCTGAATGCAGCGCAAGAGTGTGCGAATAGTATGGAGTTGAAGGTCGGACAATGAAACAGAGTGATGTTCTGCGCTCGTCCCTTCGATTTTCGTTCCCGGGTTCCATATTGCTCGTAGTTTGATAGCTTAGAGTAAACCTTCGCGAAGCGTGGCACCCCTGAATACTCAGTGTGGCAATGTTATGGCGCACAATCTAAACCATGACCGCGTCATTGGAACTGTCTTTACG
Organism: Ixodes ricinus; assembly: GCA_037355805.1. Classification (NCBI taxonomy): domain Eukaryota; kingdom Metazoa; phylum Arthropoda; class Arachnida; order Ixodida; family Ixodidae; genus Ixodes; species Ixodes ricinus. Next base: position 17,514 of record JAZHYW010032992.1, on the reverse strand, counting down.
GGGAATATATTCTGGGCCTTAGACTTCAGTTTGGAGCCTATGGAAAGGGTTCTTATGACAATTGCGCTTCGATTTGTTGTTTGGAACTTTCACAAAATTCAGACATCGCAAGTTTTTGTAAAGTAAAATAATTACAAAGAAACACCGTTGATGAATTGTGTGTTTTCAAGTTCCAGGGTAGTTTTTTCAAGAAACACAGAAATATTCTTACATGATTTTTATTTCACAAATACGGTCTGCTGCGTTCAGCCTAATTTTAAGGCGGCACTGATTGCGAATGGGGAGAGGGGTAGGAGCAAGCAATCTTCGTCACCACACACAAAAAAAAGGGTGTCATCTCACACCCTTTTGTCCCATTTAATGCACCCCAAAATTTTAGTTCAACGTACTGCGCACTATAGTCGAACAGATGGCCTCAAATTTTATGAGGGGCTTTATAACGGTGCGATATAACTTATTAAATAGTTGAAGTACGTATCAGAGACCACAGAAAGAAAACAGTGAGTTTTTTTCAGTAGGGCCAAGAAAACCCCGATTATTTGTTTTGTAGTCAGTAACAAGTGCATTAGTTATTTTAATAAATTGTACCACACGGCTATCAAGCCTCTCTTGAAAGTTAGTACCGTCAGATCAACGTCAGTGCGCTGTACGTCCAACTGAGATTTTGGGGTGTATTATGTGGGAAAAGGGTGTAAGTATACACCCTTCTTTTTAGAGTGCAGCCCGAACTTTCACAAAAGTTGTCATTTAGGGCTAGATATTACCGTGTCATCTGAGAAATTAGCAAAACACTAGGGACATTTCCAACCACGGGCTTTGACGTAGACGGCCGAGTGGAGAAAGTAGTAGAGGGGTAATTTGAGCTAGTTGCAACGGTACATCGCTAAAGTAAAACAGCGCACAAAACGTTGGGTGTTTGATCCAACGTTTTGTGCGCCGTTTTATCTTAGAATTAAGAGAGATGTGTGCATGTTGCACCATTTCCCAGTTTGTTCAACAAGCAGAGCACGGCATCGTCTGCTTTCGACCGAGGGTTTACTATGCCTATTGGCAGATGGCACCACAGTCACTACTCTCGCTTAACTCTGTTGTCTACGCCAGAGCCCGCCGTCGAAATGTCCAGGGTGTTGTGCTTATTCCCCACAAAAAGGGAGCTACACCTTGAAAGTTTACACGGTAAAGTTCACCCATAAAATATGCCTTTGGTGAGAGGTCAATCTCGTTGCATGTTGGCACCGATTTTGTTTAAATTTCAGACCAAGTGTGGGGATTCCTAACACCCTACTTTTTTTTCTACAGCGGATCGCTTAAAAAGAGTTACCATCATTGCCATTGAAGACGGACGGCCATCGCTCACATGTCAATTAAATATAAATGTCTTACAAAAAAAATATGAACCAATTTTATATAATGCAATTCACTTTCCATCTTCACGGTTCCAAGACAAGTGTAGTGCGGCTCGAGAACCCAAGGGCGTTGTCCCGAAGGCCTTGAAGACAACGTGATCGCACGGTATGGGTTATCAGAATGTTCTCAATGTGCGAATTCTGCAAATCATCTGCCCTAGAAAACCTGCGCTGAGAAAGAAGCAGAATGAAACAAATATCTCACAGTGCTGGTAAACAGTCACACATTGGTCCCTCGTAAACTAACTCTAAAACATTCTAGTTCGTATTTTCTTGTACAGTACGCGGTGACACAGAAAGCGTTTGCAAAAGACATTGAGGCCTACGATATGACGCCGGCCATAGCTTGAGCCTCTCCGGTGGCATATCCACGTCGTACAGATGGTACCAGATACATAGGGACTTTTAATACTCAGAAAAACCAAACACCCAGTTCATTCGCGTTATTGGTATTTATTATCGTTCACTTCATTTCGACGCTCATCACAGAATATAAAACAAATGAAAATTGTCCAGCTAGCGTGTGTCCATATGGAGAGCCAAGTGTCCTACATTGTTCCCGCTTTCATTGAGACTGCTCGTGTAATCATTTTGTCGCTATGGAGGAAATTCTACATTGAGTTGGACACGGCACCTTGGCGACAGGTCAGTAGTGTCTGACATCGGAAGCACCAGTTCTGCTCATGAGACACTAGGCGTGAACATTGTTTACAGTGTCCCGGGGTGTTCCTACTGAAGTCCTCCGAGTCCTCCCACGGATGCCGCTATCACAGTCACTGTTTCAGTTTGCGACGAGAACTACAATGTTCACAAACACACCAGAGAAGAGGAACAGTCGACGAGGAGCTGTCTATGCCCCAAGAATATTGAGCATGGCGGGGATTTCACTTTCCTCAAAGAGACTCCGACCCGATGGGTATTCACATGCTGACCTGGCAAAATAACTGCCGCGCCTTCATGGACGTGGCGTGAGATATCCGTTTCCAACTCCGCCCGACGTTTTACAAAGTGAAATAAAAGTATTTTCTTGTTTCCGAAAAAGCTTCCTCCTTCTTCCAGACACCCGAAGTATTCGAATGTAGGGATTTGAGCGTTTACAAGGCTCGTCGTTGTATCCTGCTTCCAGTTTCGACAAGACCATCGGACGCCTTTCACAGCGATTCAGAAACAACATGAAGTTTCAATGCGATGTAAGTGGGATGATGAAACCAGCCGCGATAATTTTTTAAAGCATTTTGAGTTGGACACACGGCAGTAACCAAGCCTTGGGCACAGTCCACGCCCCGTCGTTGTCCGCAGCCCCCTCGGGCGACGGCACGTTTCGTGCAGAGTCCACCAGGGTCTCGCGAAGCTTCTGCCACCGTTGAACGAGAGAAGTCTTCACGTTTAGGTCTGTGATGTGCGTAGTCGTGGGGTCGATACCAGGGTCCGCTTGACAGTTCATGACGAGAGTTGGATGAGGAGTAGGATTCGTGGTCGCGAAGGTATGGCGAGCCTCCAAGCCTTCTGGGCGCCAAGAACAGGTCACCGCCGAACGCTGGTGTGCTCCAGACACGCCCTGTGCTGCGGACGCAGCGTTACCTTGTCCACCTGCACATAGAAAAGGTAATTTGTCTTATTAACACGAGACTCAAAATTGTGGAAGTTTCTGAGTGCTGCTTCTTTGAATCGATACTCTAAAAGACTCTCATCATAAGTCGGTGAAAGATGCGTTTCCAGGTTTGATAGGCTATATAGTCACTGAGAAGGTGAGAAGGACAGGAAGGAGTGTCAGCCTCCAGTGCGAGCTTTCTTCCATCGACAAATCGACAACTCTTTGGTGTCTCGTGCAGCACTAAAGCGCGCGTGTAGCCAAAGCATGGCGCAAGGCATTAAGCTCGTGCTGAAGGCCGGGCTTTTAAAATACACGCCCTGCGGATCTTATTCGGTTAGTGACCACATACAATTTGTAGTAATTGATGCATATGGGCACCGCTGAAACAATATCTTACAAGTCCAGTGAGCAGGTGATGAGAAATAATTTTTTGCAAAAAAGGTACATTTAACGCCACAGTTAAAGGGAAGCTGAAACACTGCTTGAAAATCAAAACGAGTTAGAAGTGAATTCTGGCGTATTTTCATACCGTGAATCTGAATAGCACGTTTTCTTTTTTCGTCAAAGGTGCAACTAAACGCGAAAACACACGTAAACCCTGCGACGACTCGTTACATCATACTATACTCTGTTTCATACTTAGCATGCAACGCTAGCCAAAGCTACTGGCGCGGGCATGGTGCTTGATCTCGTTGATCATTTGCACGTGTTCTCGCGCAAACAAAACCATAAATGAAGCCACGCGCTCGCGCCATTAGCCCTGACAGCGTTGCACATTAAGTATGAAACAGAGTATAGGAATACTAGGATGTTTGGGCCGCCAAGCGCGTGTCACTCGTGTGGGCAGCGCGTGCAATGACAAGCTTGCCAAGTATGGGCACCCTGCAGATCTAACTCAGTGCTAAAACGCGCGCCTCTCGCGGCGGCGTCGCGCGTACTCATCGGGAAGCGTCCTCGGCAGTCGCAGCTCGACTGCAGTGGTACACAGGTGGGTGTTGCAAGGTCGACAAGACTGCTTGGTAGTGATGAACCGAATCTGCTGAACTTCAGATTCGGCGAAAATCGGCACATGCCGAACTTTTGAAGGAAGGTTCGCCAAAGAAGCGACAAACATTCGGCAAACACCACGCACGCGCGAGAAGGCGACGGGGCCGCGGGGCTATGGATTGGAAATGGACGCCGTACGGTCGTGCGGTTGCCATCGTACATCTTGACTAAAACAGCGCAAATAATTTACGTGAGGAAGAGACAACAGGAAGGAAAGAGCGCTGACTCACAACTGAGGTTTTAATAATGAGGTAGTGAAAGAGAAGGAAGGTGTCAATGGCGTTAAAATTATTAAAATTAAAAACCTCTTTCTAAGGGCTATTTGAACGGAATGTCAAGTTGCATTTTTAAGTAACCTAAGTGAATAAATCTATGTACAAATATTCAGATGTGTTCTACAAAGTTGACGGTGACCCAACGGTTACTACCAGAAAAAGGAAGAAACACGATGTCTACGGTGACCCAAAGGGTGTTGGCTTCCACTGAATTGAAAATTGAGAAGAAAGAAAAGGAAGAAAACAATAATTTAGGGACTAAAATTCAAAAATTGAAGCTCTTTCGCCGTCAAAGCAATCGAAGGCGTACTTATGCAGGCTAGGCCCTTGTTCGCGATCTTACACGCCTCGTACACCTCTCTAGTCTTTTTTCTTTAAAATGTTTAAGCACCTTAGTCTCAGAGAACCTTGGTGTGCACCGCAATCTCTCACATGCACAGCAAGATGGCCCGCTGGCGTTGAGTTTAGAGAAAGTGCATGTTCCCTGAGTCTCACATTGATGCACCTTCCAGATTGTCCCAGATACACCTTTCCACATGTCAACGGTATTTCGTAGATGATGCCGCTGTGACAATCCACGAACTTCCTTGCATGGTTGATTTTACATCGGTCGTGTTATCCTGCTGCTCGTTGATTTGGACATAATCTCTTAGTTTATCGGGCGCTGTTAGAGGATAGGAACTTCAAACTTTGCGGCTACTCTGTTTAGGTTGTAGGACAGACGGTGAAGGTAGGGCATTACACACAGGTCGGATCTTATTTCGGTTGGGACTTCCTCTTTGGCGTTGTTTTAACATGCTCTCCACGATGGTGGAAATAACTGAAGTCGGGTACCCTGATGCGCGAAGCCTTGCAGCTGGATGTTGAAGCCTCTCCTGCTGTGTGGCCGCAAAGACTTCTTCAGAGCATCGCTCAGAGCCTTCGCGCATCAGGTACCCGACTTCAGTTATTTCCACCATCGTGGAGAGCATGTTAAAACAACGCCAAAGAGGAAGTCCCAACCGAAATAGGATCCGACCTGTGGTAATGCCCTACCTTCACCGTCTGTCCCACAACCTAAAAAGAGTAGCCGCAAAGTTTGAAGTTCCTATCCTCCTAACAGCGCCCGATAAACTAAAAAGATTATGTCCAAAAATCAACGAGCAGCAGGATACACACGACCGATGTAAAATCAACCATGCAAGGAAGTTCGTGGATTGTCACAGCGGCATCATCTACGAAATACCGTTGACATGTGGAAAGGTGTATCTGGGACAATCTGGAAGGTGCATCAATGTGAGACTCAGGGAACATGCACTTTCTCTAAACTCAACGCCAGCGGGCCATCTTGCTGTGCATGTGAGAGATTGCGGGTGCACACCAAGGTTCTCTGAGACTAAGGTGCTTAAACATTTTAAAGAAAAAAAGACTAGAGAGGTGTACGAGGCGTGTAAGATCGCGAACAAGGGCCTAGCCTGCATAAGTACGCCTTCGATTGCTTTGACGGCGAAAGAGCTTCAATTTTTGAATTTTAGTCCCTAAATTATTGTTTTCTTCCTTTTCTTTCTTCTCAATTTTCAATTCAGTGGAAGCCAACACCCTTTGGGTCACCGTAGACATCGTGTTTCTTCCTTTTTCTGGTAGTAACCGTTGGGTCACCGTCAACTTTGTAGAACACATCTGAATATTTGTACATAGATTTATTCACTTAGGTTACTTAAAAATGCAACTTGACATTCCGTTCAAATAGCCCTTAGAAAGAGGTTTTTAATTTTAATAATTTTAACGCCATTGACACCTTCCTTCTCTTTCACTACCTCATTATTAAAACCTCAGTTGTGAGTCAGCGCTCTTTCCTTCCTGTTGTCTCTTCCTCACGTAAATTATTTGCGCTGTTTTAGTCAAGATGTCTATCCAACTCGCCCAGCAAATCATTTTGGTGTCATCGTACAGTGTAGTACTTCGAGCGGTTACGTCGTGGTGCGGCGTATATGGTAACTGTGTGTTTGTTACCCTTTGTGAATGTGGCTTTCTTAAAAATTTCTAACTGAAGAACAAATGATGCAGTAAATTCTGGATGACGTGATTTTGTTTGATATTTCCTGTGATGCACAAGGTAGTTGCAACATCGACTGACAAGTACGTTAAAGCACTCCTCACCAATATAGCAAATCCTGTTCTCGGCTTCCAAGTAGTTTGTTGCCAAAACCAAATATTATTGCTTTTCAATTAGTGTTGTTTCGTCCACGTGTGTCCTAACATCAGAAACCGGAATTTTAAAACTTAAAAAACGAGACGTTGCGAATATGAGACGCACTCTTTATTTCATGCAAAACTAAAAACATTTTAGATTAAAAAAATGAAGGCCGTTTACAACTCCCTGTAACGCCGAATTAGAGCGCAGCTCTTGAGGAGGAGGGGAAGGCACGGGGGGTGTCACGTGACCTCGGGGAGAGGGGGAGGTCACGTGGCCTGGGGTCACGTGAGCTCGAGGGGGAGGAATTTTCCTCGCTAAATTTAGCGGGGAAAATTTGCCGCTAGATATAGCGGGGGAAATTTTTCCGCTAGATTTAGCGGGGAAAATTTTCCCGCTAGATTTAGCGGGGAAAATTTTCCGCTAGATTTAGCGGGGAAAATTTCCCGCTAGATCTAGCGGGGAAACTTTCTCTCGCTAGATTTAGCGGGAAAAATTTCCCGCTAGATTTAGAGGGGGAACATTTTCCGCTAGATTTAGCGTGGAAAATTTTCCGCTAGATTTAGCGGGGGAAAGTTTCAAGCTAGATTTAGCGGGGAAAATTTTCCGATGATTTAGCGGGGAAAATTTTCCGCTAGATTTAGCGGAAAATGTACCCATCATGCACCGCGCGGTTACGCCGACGGCGACGGCGACGGCAACGGCGACGCCGACGGCGATGGCGACGGCGACGCCGCTCAAGCCGGAAACGGGCGCCTAAGAGCTGCGCTCTAAAAGAAAGAAAAGGAAAACTATGCATTTACGATAAGGAAAGAGAGGACATTTAAAACAAACAGACAAGAGAGGCTTTCGACTTTCAACAAACGTTTTCTGGCTCAACGTCGCCCCTTGAAGCTCGACGGGGGCGTCCGGGAGGTTGAGAGGGAGGGTGGTGGGTGAGGGGAGCGTGGGCCATGTGGCCCTGCTCGCAGCCACGCGTGCACGGCGAAGGTGGGGTCTGCTGTCCTCCATTGATCTTCCCCACCCCTTCCGCGTTAAGGGCTCCCTTGAGGTGATTGATTTTATCCGACCTTTGCACTCCAATCAGGACCACAACATGTTCTCGCTGGATGTCGAGGACATGTATTACAATCTCGACCTCAAAATTCTTCTGAGCTCCGTGTCCGAGGCAATCGACCTGCATGGACTGACGAGGTTCCAAAACGCGTCCGGAATCCCGGTTGGAGGCTTCCTCGATCTCCTCCGGCTCTACCTGAGCTCCACTCTGGTTGAGCACGAGGGAAGGGTCTTCATTCAGAGGTCGGGCGTGTGTATCGGTTCCTGCCTCGCGCCGATCCTCAGCGAGATTTATCTCTTTTTGTGGATCGCGCGGTGCAGGGGCAGATTGCTCGCTCGGGTAATGAATGTAAGATCTTCCGGTACGTGGACGACTACCTCGTTCTTCATCCCGTCTCCAACTCAGATGCTCCCATCCTTCAGGCTTTCCAAACTAACGCCAACGGCCTCACCTTCAAAAGGGAAGACCCGACTCAGGAGGGCCTCCAATTTCTCGATATTCGACTAACCCGCTCGTCTCACGGTCTATGCTGGTCTTTTCAACAGCGCTCCCAGAAACCTGTCCTCCCCTTCTCTAGCCATCATTCAAAAACCGTTAAGTCCGGAATTGTTCAGTCTCTCCTTTCCTCCTCTTGCAAAAAGTCCTGCGATCACAAGATCAGAGAGAGCCTGTCGCTGCAGGCAACCCGGCTCCGGAAGGCGGGTTACCCGGTGGACCTCCTAGATAACATCAGCAAGAAGCTCATCCTGCAGTCTAGGAGCCGCCCAAAGGAGGCCCCCTCCGGGACCCGGTCTGCCCGCCCTGCGTGCATTCCTTACTCCCACAACACGGCACACCGACTGCGCGCACTTGCACATCGATTCGGTACCAGGGTTGTTTTCACATGTAAATTTAAATTGGGAGGCATGTGCAAGCGAGTTACCAACCCGGAACCCCCACCCACATGCACCAAAAAACACGCGCAGTGCTTCCGGCCCTGCACAAGGGAGAAGGTGTATAGTATCCCCCTTGTGTGCGGAGCCGAGTACATCGGTCAGACGGGGCGCTGCGTGAATGACCGTCTCCGGGAGCACGCCAAGGAGATCTCGTCTCCTTCTCCCGACTCCTTTCATCCAGTCGTGGCTCACGCCAAAAACTGCCCCTCGTGCACCCCCAGTTCTCGGAAACCAAAATTCTCGGCGGGCACAAATCTCGATTCGGCAGGGAAATCCTTGAGTCTCTACATATCAAATCTTCAGTCTCAAACCTGTCCAGCCCATCCCTTTCTCTTTCCGATCGAGAAATTCGCTTCCTGCGGGGCGAGAGGGTTCCTCCAAAGACATAAAAAGTCAAAATTCCCGTATCTTCGGCTCCTTCCATCTCCGCGCTTCCCCCCCCCCCTTCCCTTCCTTCCCCAAAGGGCACCGCTCGGCGCCGGCCCATCTTCTCCTCCTCCTCTTCTCCGCTCCCCGCCCCCTCCTCTCTCCTTTCCTCAAGAGGGCATCGTCGACACTCGGGCCTGCGTGAAACAGCGACGTGTCGATTGACATACAGCAGACCCCACCTCACGCCGTGCACGCGTGGCTGCGAGCAGGGCCACATGGCCCACGCTCCCCTCACCCACCACCCTCCCTCTCAACCTCCCGGACGCCCCCGTCGAGCTTCAAGGGGCGACGTCGAGCCAGTAAACGTTTGTTGAAAGTCGAAAGCCTGTCTTGTCTGTTTGTCTTAAATGTCCCTCTTTCCTTATCGTAAATTAGGAACCAACACGCTCAACCATCTACAAACTATGCGTGTTATAATAACATTGTTATCCCTCATGGTAGAATGCTCAGAAGCCGTTGCATTCATTTTCGCACAAAAAGGGTGACTCGCCAAGAAAGAGACAACACAGTGTTACCGCCTTTATTTCAACAATGTACGTACATACACTTGCAGGCTTGCTCTGATGAGGCCTCAAAACCGAAACAGGCGTATCGTCACTGCATTAGCTACCACCCAACCTCGTCGTCACACAACATGCCCAAAAAAGTCACTGTAAAATTGCCAGTGAACACACAAAAATGAAACCGATGCAATCATGCTGTAGAACATCAGCTTATTTAGTAACAACTGTGTCAATATGCAAAGAAAGGCTTAAAAACTGCAGAAGGGTGGAAAGTTGGGCTAGTTGGTAGTTATTCATCTTGGTTTTGAAAGCGCACAAAGACGAGGACAGAGTAAGAGACACAAACGCTCTTCCGTCATTTGTGTTTCTTACTCTGTCCTCGTCTTCTGTGCGCTTTAAAACCAAGATGCTTAAAAACTTTTGCCCGGAAAAACAAAATATCAATTTTTAGGTCTGGCGACATTGCATTTCTGCCGAATCTTCAGAAAAGCGCGGTAAAACTTCGGCTTTACCGAATCCTAAAAATCGGCGCCGAATTTTTGATTTGTCAATGATTCGACCCATCAATACTGCTTGCTACCACATTGGCGGAAGCCGCGTGAGCGGCGGCGGAGCTCTACTACGCCGACTCAAAGTGGCCGCGCGCGGCGCTGTTCGCTGAGCCATCGGTAGCGGCTCCTAGCGGACTCGGGGTGCCTACAGACGCGCGCCAGATTGAGCCGCCATTGCCGACCTCCTCTTGTCTTACCGAGATTTCGAGTCACTCAAGCGGGCATTGAAGAGCCTCCACAAAGGCGTATACTGGGGAGAAGGACAGAGTAGCACCAAAAGTGGCAAAAACCTGTCCGGCTGTGGTAATGATGAAGTGAAGAGAACGGAAAGGAAACAAAACTGAAGGTCGTTAATGGCGGCGCCTATGCACAGCTGCCTGATAGCGTCTATATTGCACCGCACTGACACTAGTCGTGACGTTTCTTTCTGACCTTTTTTGGAAATAGCGAGAGTGCGCATGCATAGCTTTGATAGGCGCTGTGTAGATGCGCGAGAGCGGAGATTCCGAAAACTCCTATTATTACGTCACGCCCCGAAAAAGAGGGGCTTCAGTGGTATTTTCAAAATGAATTTATGTAACATCTGTGCACCAAATTAAAAAAAATAATCTCGATATTCGTGAGCCTCGATGCCAAATACAGACGATTTAAGTGTTTTTCCTCAAATACAGAACCGCTTCAGTTTCCTTTTAACACAAACGCAACGCTGGCATTTTTGCATGCACATTTTTGTATAATATTTCATGTTTATGCCGAAGTGATGAGGGACGCTAGTACTCTCCAGAGTTGAAATACTATTTTCCGGAGGATCCACATTGTTCTTCCCACAACGTAAACTGTCACACACGCCGGGGCACAATTATAACACGTTGAGGAGCCCCACTCCAACCGCTGGCAATGTCTCTCGTTCTATCGCCACCGCTTATCTTCATTGATTCTTCCGTCATCGCGCCTTCTATTCCGGCCAACCGCAGAAAACTTAATTGAGCAGTTTCCGGAGGTGATACGTAAAGGGGCGGTAGCCACGATTTTTGTAGTTTGCGTAAATACCGCATACAATGAATCCCTGACGTTTGTAACCCATGCAACACGAGTTAGTTTTTCTCATTGTGCAATGGTAGTCGCAAATAAATAAATATAAAAAACTAGCAGCGTTTTTTATTCCTCAACTCGCAGCCCGAACGAGCGACCGCGTGATATGGAGAGATTATATGCCGTCAATGTTTATCATAGCCACGCGTTGGGGTTGACAAAACACATGACACGCGCTGAGTTTTATACACTTTTAAGGGCTGTTTATACTCCGACGTTGAGCGCAGTGAACACAGCGTAGCGCAGAACGCGCGCCTTTCATTGGCCGGCGGCCAGGAACTCGATTTCTGCGACCAATCAGTATCTGTGTGCGCTGCGCTACGCCGCGCTACGCCGCGCCCGTCGACGTTACGTTGGAGTATAAACGTACCTTTAGGGTTCAGCTACTGTCGTCATTGCAGCGTTTGGGCACGAGCGACTAACCGAATGCTTGTCGAGCTATTGATTATCGCGAGCCCAAATAGAGTGCTCACGCACTGCTAGGGTTCAGCCTATTAGCGATGTGCGCGACCAAAAGCGTCGCTGCGGTCAGCTTTCCACGATTGGCCAGACCATGGGCATATGAGCACTGTCAGATTGTTGACTTTGACGGTGTTAGTTCCGGTTGCGATGGTTCCTAGCTTCCATTGTGCCTTTTAAACACACCATCGAACTCGTCGTCGCACCTGGTGGTAAGTAGCCAGGGTAACAACTGGTGACGTCACGGCGAGGCGAATCCCAGTCGTGACGTCACGGATGGAAACCATTAGAGGGTGCCACCGAAAAATCTCGGCGCTAATGGGCCGCGATCAAATATCTTTACTGGGGCTCTATATTTCGTCACTGGGGAGAGCTGCGACCTCCAAACTACGTTGTCAAGTTTTGCGGAGGAATAGACCGATCTCACTGAACGTTTCACGCATGCGTGACGCCGGCATTACTGTAGTTCATAGGAGGCAGAGCGCCATTGCACGAGACAGCTCGTGCTGCGCCTCGTGCTGCTCTGCTCGCGCGAACCTCATCGAGGTTGTCGCACGTGCATCATGGGGCGCCACCGCTGCCCCATGATGCATGGCGGCAGCGGTGGCGTAATGAAACTGGCTGGGAGATCGGTCTATTGAGAAAACAAAACGCTCGCCTTTATTCTTAAAATTACACCTACACAAAGAAGTTCATCAGTCAATTGGGTCGCCTGCGAGTATAACTGGGTCGCACTAGTGCTAATCAGCTCGTCTAAAGTGAAAACAAAAACAAACAAAAAACATTCAAACTTAAAATTAAAACTTACCAGTTTATTATCCAAACATCCTAGAAGTGAACGAAACTCACAGCATGTCCACATACATTCTCACCTTGTTGTGATTAAAAGAAAAGAAAACTAGATACGATAATAATAAATGTAAGTTAGCCTCAATGGGCGCCTGGTGGCCCCACTGCAGATGAGGAATTCAGTCAGTTCAGTACCAATGGGGTCTTTGACATGCATGAGGCGGTAAAACCATACGACCTCAAGCCGGCGCCATGCACATCCACACCAAAACGGGCAGGAACGGGAATTGAATCCACAAGTTTTCAGATTTGCAGCGCGAGCTTCGCGCCATGCTCTCCGAGCTGCGGATATAATACTGAGATTGTCTCCGATACAACAAGAAACTCACATAATCTGTAAATTACATCACCCGCCAGCGTCATTACGCTTGTGATTGTGATGCACAACACTCGTAGCCCCGACAGTTTCCGCAGCGCAGCACTTTTCCGAGTGTCTTTATGTTTCTGCAGACGGCCTGCATCTAAATATGGTTCGTACTTGTTCTTATTTGTGCTTCTTGTCAGCGGGGACTGATTCCACACGCCCGTCAGAACAAACGCTGCACGGTAATGACCGAGTCATGCTTGACGAAACACACAACTTTCGCCTTTTGCTGACCGGACGCAATGTTTGCTACACGCTGCGCAGCGCCACTACACGTAGATAGTGACGGTGATGGCCAATTTGCTTAGAAGATTATGGTAGTTGCTGCTTCTCTTCACATTACTCTTAATCTCATTTAATCTCTTTTGATGCGTTAGCAGTAGAACGCTCGTTTTCACGAAAACCTCGCCGGTGTCAGTCCGTGCGTCCATTTGTCACCGCCATTCATGACGTCGCGAGGAGAGTGGGGTTGTGATGAGGTGTTGTGTTTACGCTTACAAATTAAATGTCAAACCACAGCCGGGATATTTTGTAAAGCACCACAAAAATAGGTGAAAATTCACGCGGAAACCCCGTACATCGACATTCTCATCGACAACGTGCCACTTCTCGCGCTCATTGACACGAAGTAGCTGTATGCGTTAAGCGAGGCATTCTTCGCTTGTAACTGCTCACATGAGACCCTTTTCAAAAGTTCACGCCACGCCCGTCCACCATTGTTTGCTCACATACCCTGAGCATGCACTGGACACAAGGTCTGCGGTCAGAGTTCGACGAGGACTCAGACCCAGTGCCTCGTGACCAAGAAATGGCGACCGCCAGTGTGGCTTCGATGTACTTTTGAAAGTGTCTATTCTATGCGAGATATCTTGTCACGTTCAAATAGTTGCAACTTGTCATCTCCACAATCATATAGCTCAAATCATACTCGGGTGGGGTTTTTTTTCAGTTTCGCGATGAGCTTATTGACGGTGTCTACGTGGACTCGGCTTTTAGACCGAACAAATCAATATTATAAATTTTAAACATGTACCCTTTTGAAAGGTTCTTTTTAATCTCTTGTCAGACCCGAATAAATAGTAAGGCTTATTTTTCTGGCAAGTGCGTAAGGAGAGGAGACCGGAGCTTTACACATGCAGCTTTACGAGTTCTAGGCTCCTACTCTCACAAAAGGTCAAGAGCTACGTGCACAAAAATAGGCAAAACAAAAACATAAACCACTCAAGAACCCTGAAGATAAAAAGAATCATGAAAGAAACCAGATGCTTTAAACGATGCAGGTTGAGGGACAGAAAAGCAGGTGCCCGTCTGCTCTTGTTTCTCTTCACGAAAAAGCTCTTCTTTCTTGGTTATCTTTCCCAGGAAATACACTCAAACAAAACTTCGAGAACAAAAAAAAATTAAAATTATCAATGAGACTATCACGACAAATTACGAATGTACATGCAGTGTGTAGCAATTAAACAAACAAACAGCTGCATATTTTTATTTATTTTATTTGTTTGTTCGAAATCACCGGGCCGCCGTAAGGCAGCCAAGGTGGGGAGGGATACATGGATCAAGCGTTTACGGAAAACAAGCACAGGTGGTAGCGCAGCAAAACAAAAGCAAAAACAGCGCAAAGCAAGCACTTCTGCAAGTGTAATCACGATAACACGGCTGGAGCAAAAAAAAAAAAAATTCTTTGAGGGGGAAGAAATTATCATAGGCCCTGAAATCTCAAAAGCTCTGGTAATTCGTTTTATCAGTGCTGAGAACAACAATGTCCAAACTATTTGAAGAGACTATTCGTTCGGGTAACGCGATCCCAGGCATGAGTAGTTACGCCTGCCAGACGGCGTTTTAAAGATCCTTTTCACTGGCTCCTTCATAAAATGCGGCGAACCAGCGCATCGCCGTAGAGCACGCGCGCGTGCCAGAGCACGCTGCGTATGCGCACTCCACGTCGCGAGGCTGATTGGCCGATTTTTGCCGGGCCAGTGAATAGGAGTTTATTGCAAGTCGTCCAGACGGCATTCTAAAGATCCCCTTTCATTAGGCTCCTTTAAAAAATCGTTGCCAATCAGCTCGCGATGTGGAGTGCGCACGTGACTTTTGTATGGCGCGCACGCTCTACGGCGTGGCGCTGGTTCGCCGATTTTATAAAGGAGCGAGCAGTGGCCAAAACGCACGTCTGACGAAGGCATAGCACCGGTATACACCGGTATAAGAGTGTTTGTAACAGTCAGTCCTGCACTTTATTTCAGTGATTGATTTAGTGTGTTTTATTTCTTGTGACCCTCAGATGTGTTGAAGTGGCAAAGTAATCTTGAAAAATCTGGGTTGTGGTTCCCATTTATTAGATTAAAAAAATAAAATTTCAGCCGGATTGATCTCTACGTGATTTTTAAAAGCTGGAAGGCTTTGGCCTGTTCATTCAAGCTCCGAAATCGAGGTGTTTCTGCCATACTTATTAAATATAAATCTTTTAATGCCTTCTTCTGAATTCTTCTCTAATTTGTTAATACGTTACATTTGTCTGTGTGATCCTACACAGCGTCGGCATATTCGATTATCGATCTAACAAACGTTTTGTAAGCGGTTAGCTTTGTTTTGCTGGAACAGTCCTTCAGTTTCCCTTTTAATGCCCATGGTTTATTCATTGCTTTCGGGAGATAAAGTCAATATGTGAAGTTCCAAACGCAGATCTGAAGTTGCGATTAATCCTAAATATTTGTGTTCACATACCGTGTTTAAAGCTTCGTTCCTTGAAGGAGCGTACAAAGTATCAATCTCTGCGAAAATATAGAACTGATTAATATTGAAGTATATATATATTAAACCAATTTTGAAAAAGATTGTGTGTTAACGAATAGAAAAAAAAAATGACGCTCACAACCTGAGTCGCCTTCACAGGTTTCCACGCGTTATTTTATTTGCAAACAGAAAGGTCATCCGTAGCTGTTACTTGCAACCGCTTGTTTGATACTGGACCTGTATTTTAAACAGAAAAACTTCTTATTGGACAGTGTATGGCATGTGTGTGTGTTTGGGGGGGATGAGATTTGCAAGACAATGGACCTCACGAAGAAGACTAGAACCCTTTTCCGCCAAAAAATTCTAAGCAGGCGATGCTTCCGCCAAAAACGCCACTTAATCCCAAAACTTAAAAAAAATTATCTGTTTTGACAGGGGCTTTGGAATTCTTCCATGGCAGTTAGTCCCTTCTTCTCTTCTCTACATTTCGGGATGCCCTCTCTTTGTCTACAGGGTATAGCCGTAAGGACTAACACATTTGGCACGCCTTGCAACATTCGAATTCAAAACGCACATACCTGAATGGGGGTACGCGAACGTAGTTTCTGCGAGAAGTTTTATGTCTATTTTTTTTCAGAGCTCAAGTCAGAGATGATAAAATATCAAAAATGGAGCAGTAACGGCGGCCATACATATTCCATGGCTTATAACGGATGTTCGTTTTCGTGCAGACTCGTTTATGAGCTAACTCGTCGGGTGAATACTGTTCATATATTTCGTTAAAAGCATCAATTATCGGGATTTTCTTGCTCATCGCCAGCCTCTGCCCTCGGTTTTGTAGCGTTTTTGCGTTCAGCAAGCCATCCGGGAGCGAGCTCATAAACCTGTGTCCAGACGACAAATAGGCTTGCATAGAACATAAGAGATGCACAGACCTCCGATTTTGTTCTATTTTTAAAACTTCACTACCTCCGATTTGATCTACGATAGGAAGGAGGGACATTTAAGACAAACAGACAAGACAGGCTTTCGGACCTAATCCAAACTTAAAGAAAACAAATTATCTGTTTACAGGGGCTTTGAATTTTTTCCATAGCATTTGTAATTTCTAAACTTCTTGCAAAACTACATTCGCGTAGCCAATTTTGATGTAGTGCAGGTTTGAATTCGAATTTCGCACGGCGTTCCAAATGTGTTGGTCTTTACGCCGCACCCTGTACATTAATGGCGAAGGACGCTGACAAGATGCTGTACAAATTTAAGAATGGAAATCGTCAGAAGTTTAGACCTTTTCTGCAAATTTTGGACAGATATTTCTGGATGGACGTCCGTGAAGTCAGGGCAGACTCGAGTCCCATAATGTTTATGAATGCTACTTTTGTAGAGATTAAAAAAAAACTAAATATGCTATGCAAAAAAAAAACACAAAAAAACACAAAATATTACCGTTTTAAAACAAGAAAATTTGAATATTTTACCGGAGGTTTCACACAATGAGGAGGGCTAAAAATAATGTTGAGGACCAGCTGTAATGAGCAGTACTGCAGAAGCTGCTACCTATAGAACAGGAGGTGGCAAAACAGGAGTTCTCAAGAGCCGTAAACAAAACATCATAGTTTGCAGAGCAACCGAGAGAGGAGAAAGGTGGTAGAATTTAAAGACGCACTTCCGTTGTAACACTACGTAAATGGGTAATGTTGTGCACGTTATGAGACTATGCCCTGCCGTACTTTACTGGTGTGTTTTTCTATTTGTGTGTGGTGTTTTGATTCCTTCAACCTTAGCGATGTCTGCGAAAAAATGCATTGCAAGAAGATCTTTCTGGCAATAAATAAAAGTATTCCTGACTCGAGATGACTACGCGAAGGTAGCCGATAGATCTACGGTGAGATTAACATCGGCAAAGATCAAGCGCCAAACTCCCAAAAACATTGTCAAGGCAAGAATCCAATCAACATCCTAATTCCTTTTACGCTGCTTCTCTGATTCTTGCTTCTATTTTCTCTCTCCAAACCTACTGTCTTGACGCTTAGTAGAAATGCTG